>CATIWR010320736.1:0-34687 GCA_949677035.1 Omphalea diandra | reverse complement strand
CTATCAAATGTTATCGCCACACAGGCTATCAAATGTTATCGCCAAATAGGCTATTATATATATTATTGCCACACAGGCTATCAAATGTTATCACGACACAGGCTATCAAATGTTATCGCCACACATGTTATCAAATGTTATCGCCACACAGGCTATCAAATGTTTTATCGCCACACAGGCTATCAAATGTTATCGCCATATAAGCTATTATATATATTATCGCCACATAGGCTGTTATATATATTATTGCCACACAGGCTGTTATATATTATTGCCATACAAGCTAGAGATATCATTGCCACACAAGCTATCGAATAGTTTTACTTGCCAACAACATCAAATATTAGCCTTTCAACCAATCAATTATAAATCCAACAAAATTTCAGCAATATAATGACTAATATTAACACCTATAACTTTGGAAGCTCATATCACCACATACTCCCATTCCCAAGTCATAATTTATCAACATGTCATGAAAATAAATAAATCAAGAATAGAACAATCTTTCATCTATGTATGCCACAATATCATCACATGAAACAACATTTCATTCCATTGAGTATAAGTTTATGGCATTTAACCAATCACACATATAGTACCATTAGCTATTTACTTACTTCCTCCTTCAAGCTTATTTAGCTGTGGACGGTCCCGGCTTATTCCCACTATTATCCTCAATGCCTCAAGGACCTATTTCAATACACCAAATCAATCCATGATGATAAAGTAAGATTTTCATTTTGTTATGCAACTATGGCATGATTCATGCAAGTGGACCTAGTGTTTATGCGTATTTTCCTTATATGACAGCCTAAGCTTGTTATACTCTCAGAATAATAACTCTAGATATACTCATCCAAATTACTTGGTTCTTTTGTTTTAAATAAACTAGACACATAATGATACAAGATATTCAAATTTCAAGCCAATATCAAACACAGAAAATGTGGTGAATTTTTGAATTTTTGCCCTATTATAATGTCATCTCAATCTGAGTAAGTCTTACATTCTTGGGTGTATCTCAAATTGTACCAATCCAATTGTAATAATAATCTACCACCCATTACAAAACATATAAAGGAACAATTTTTATGTTTTGCTCATTGTTTATGATACTATAACATGCACACAACATAAGATAATTTGCCATGCAACCATACAAACATTGCATATATGTTCAAGTGTCCCAAATGTAATGGTGCAAGTGTCATCGTTGTGTTTCTCCAATTCATATGCCTAAAAAAAATCATTTACCCCATGTTTATATTCAAATATAACATAATTAAAATGCATATGATTTGGGTTGAGGACGTTACAATATGAATATTGTTTTAGCCCTTCATTTCCCTCGTTCTTGTGTTGTATGCTAACCCTATAAGGTTAGAGGTACATATGGATGTCATGCTGTTTTAGAGCCACATAAAGTGATGATTCATTAATCAAATGATCCCTTTTTATGATGATTTCTTTCCTTAGGCCATTAAACATTTTCCAAATGTCATGTATTGCATGTTTTACTTCTTTTGATGCTTATGGTTCTTATGCTTTTATTTTGTGTGCTTATTGGATAGTTATGTAGGGATGTGATATTAGGGATTTAGATGTATATCTAAGCACCTTTTGAATGGGGGATATGTTAATATGTGTTATATTCATTCCTTGTGATTTGAGTTTATTTGGTTTTTTTTATACTTGTTTCATTTATTAACTTATTCCTCTTTTGGGTGTGGGTGTCATGTTTGAGTAAGACCACAAGTTTGTCTCAATGGTTACACTATGTGGTCATGAATAATGGATGACAATGCATGTTTATCCCATTTTCCATAAATGCATGACCCATACTTCCTCTTTGATGTTTGAATATAAATGAATGGATGATAATGCATGTTTATCCCCTTCGCCATGATGCATAACCCCCTATCCCTTTAACTTAATAATTTAATTTGCCTAGGTGAATCACACTAACATGTATGTTTAATGGTGTTAAGTGGACTAATCGATAACTCGATTAAAATATTAAAAGTGAACCAAGGATGCTTGAAGGTCGAATCCCAATATTCAGGCAGCTTGGGGATGCACAATCTCTTTCCCAAGCCATATCTAATTTTCGAACCCGATCTCTGATGGGCTAAAGATGAAATGAGCCTTCTAATTGACTTAGATTAGGTTTAAATTCCATCTTTGCTAACTCTTATCCTGACCAAATTCAGATGGCGACTCCACATTCCCCAAAGATGGTACCAAAGTAATGTCCCACTTTTGGTCCCCCGAGGGCTTTGAAATTGTGCAAGGCCTAAAAGGATCCCTTATTATTCTAAGTGTGCAACACATTTTGGGGTCATTACCAATGTAAAGACTCTCATCCTCTCGATTTCCCATTGGTCGATAAATGGATGAAGTCACAAGCAAGATGCCACTTGTTTAAGCAAAACCATGAAATTCGAGGCGCTTATAGTGGCGACTTCATTGTGACCTAAAATTGACTTCGTGTTTAATCTCTAGTTCACTTTGAATATTTTAAACTTGTTAATGAGTTTCTACCATGGACAAATCCCAAGGATGTCGGTAACAGTAATGCGAGACATCCACCCAGTCCATTCAGCTCTAGTAGTCGGCCTCAACAGGTGGCAGTTCAAATAATGCTACAAGTAGTAGAGCCTAGCATCCATGGTAGGGGCAGCCAATAGTCATAATCTCTCTTGTAGCAATATATTAGAAACAAAAAAAAGAAAATATAGAAAAGAAGGAAAAAAGAAAAAAGGAAAGAAAAATAAAAATATGTTCATTAGGTTGGAAACCCGAAAGAGCGTCCTAAGTAAAAGTGAGTTGCTCACTAGATTGTAAACCCATAGGGACTATCCAAGCAAAAGTTAAGGAGATAAAAGAAAAGGAAAAATAATAATAAAATAAAATAATAAATGAAATACAATAAAATTTTACTATAAGAGGTGCTCTTACTTGAAGCAACAGTGGGCTCTAGGTAAAATAATTACTAACACTGAAGGCCACTCTATCGAGTCCCATAATGGTCTCGCCCAAGATCATCGGCCCGGGGGTCCTTCCTAACTCAGCTCCTTCTAATAGTGGTAAGATTTGTAAGTCAATCTCTCTATCCTTACACCATAATAAATATTCATCCATCAAGATGGTTGCGGCAATCCGAGCCTAAGCTGACCAAGCATGACTCTTAGAAGGGAAAAGTGCGATGAAAGATGCCATGAGAATCTTCTTCTCACCCAATGTATACCTAGGTACCTCCTCATATTGTATGTTGAATAGCTCCACCATATCCTAAACATGTGGGTAATCTAATTCAGGTAGTATGATCCAGTCTGCAGTTGTGACATAGCAATCGAGGATGGCACCAAATTCCTCTAGCAGGGGGTAAATTTTATATCCTCGAGATGGAAGGTATCTGTGGTGGAATCCCATCAATCACAAACTGCCTGTAAGAAATGAGTGTCGAGGCAAATAGAGGAAAGGTAATGAAGAGTTAAAAGGCATGTCTATGGGATATCATACCAAATCTAGGATGGGCCTTAGAAAGTTTTAACACATGGTTTGGGAGCTAATGATAGTAAGCGAGAAGAATAAGTGTAGAATGAGTATTATAAAAGAAGGTCAGGCTTATAGGGATGTACAGTCTCTTATCAAGGTTGTACGGCCCCTGACTAGGTCTGTACAACCTTCTAGCTGGGTTGTACAAACCTCTGCCCAGGGCTATACATACCTTAGTTCCTAGAAAGGGTCCAATAACCTCTCTTTTGCATATGGATGTAAAATGACATTCGTACCTGCTTTGGAAAGCACGTAAATGAAAGGGTTGATAACACACATTCAGAAACATACATTCAAGGGCCACAATTATGCACCAATATTGAAAAAGAGAAATTTTAAAAATTTGATAAAAAAATAGAGACAATTTTAATAAATATGCAGACAGTGTTGTCTCAGCTTACCCTAAGAGCTCTAAATAAGCATCAAAAGATTAGAACTTTCAAATCGTCCGATAAACTATACAACTATGCAAATATTTTATACTAGAATGAAAAGAAGAAATAACATCTTAACAGCTAATGGGAAAAAAATAGGGGGTCTCCACAGCTCAGTTGCCTCTGCTTTAGTAAGAGTCGCCTCAGAATCCTCTGCCTCATCTTTTGTCGCTATGTACCCATGCTCGATAGCTGCCTGAGCTAAGGCATTATTCTCTACTCCGCCTCTGCCATATGATGATCATTCTCTATGATCTTGCAGTTCATGTGTTGGAACATTTCCTACAAGAAACATAAGGGTTAAGATGGGTAAAACACAAAACACACATTGTAAACATGTATACATGCATTATTTTTCTTTCTCTTATAGCATGTTTATTGCATCACAACCCTCTTCAAAGTAGCAATTAGGTCAACCACAACCTCAACCTGGACACGTGGGGTCTATGAAAAAGGAAAAAAGAGGAAACATGTCAATAACAAAGCTTACATCATAACATAATGAGACAATAGAGGAAATACTTACATGGGTGGTATCGATCGACTCAAATGTACAGGCAAATTGGGTGATCTACAGTAACATCTTGGACCTAGTTGATGAATTCATAGAAGACTTCACAAGACTATTTGTCATGAAAACCAAGTCACCTATCACTATGGGCTTCATGCCTCTTGAAGTCGATCCACTGGCCTGTTTACGACCTCAGGTAGTAGTAGCACTGGATATAGAGGCAGGGATAGTAGATCGTCATATAGCCTGAGTAATGATGCCCTGACTCCCATGTTACAGGATGACCCTTTCGTTTAGTGTATATTGAGGGAATACCCGAATAGCCTCCTTTGACAAAGGAATACTCCCCACGAGCTCTCTAACCATCCAGGATCTATATAGAGCACCTATAGAAGATAAGTGCTCCTCTAGCAAGTAGTGCAATGCTGTAGCAAGATCTGTGCCTTTAAGGTTCCTCACTTGTAACAGACTTGTGGGTCGGCACTATGGGACAGATCACTCCTCTAAGCTCTCAAGCTAGTGAAAGATGCACTTCTTAAGGTACCACTTTCGAATAAAGGGCCCTTCCATCAAATGACAACCATAAGAGAAGGCCTCCACAACTACCACCTCTAGGGTCTATATCTCCATGGGACCTCTCCAGTCGAGACGTAGCTGCAATAAAGATGGAAAACCACTGTGAGTATAAAACTAAGTAATAAGATACCAATAACCATAACTCACATAATTTTATCTATGTAAGAAAAATTACTAGGTCTAAAATGATCGTGTTCAGGTGAGCATGCCTTGCAACGATAAAGAGCTCCACATAAGATATGACACTCCACTTTAAGAAATTAGGGTAGCCATCATCTACGTCCTCCTCAAAGTCTAGCCCCTCCAGCAGTCCTAGGTTGATGCCCCATGCCCGTCAACAAAGCTAGCGTAAGTCTCAAAACAATCAAATGGAATTCAAGCCTAAAAAGAATTGAAAGGTACTTACTATAGGCACCACACATGTACCCCTTGTCTTGGGAACATCAATCAAGATATTCATAAAGTTATAGCAGCACTACGGACCCCTAATTGAACCTGTGTAATAGGCCTAGATCTTCTAACATTGACATTAAGAAAAGCTTGGCCACAACAGAGGAGCTTAAGAATAAGACCCCCAATAGTGCGTATAGTAGGAAACAATAAGCATGTCGGTCAACCGCCTCATCAGAGCTATCATTCGTAACCTAGGGAGACATGTCCATATGTTGGATCTCTCAAAAATCCTACTCCCCTTAAGTAAGGGAACATAACCCAAGACCCTCAGCAAATAGTCCCTTTGAAGCATTGACTCATGCACCCCTTATTTCATTAGTAAAGGAATACTAATGAATTGCAATTTAATCAGCAATGTGAAGTCCCCAGGCGTAATCGTCATCTCGCCAACTAAGGGAAGATGGAAGGTATAGGTCATGTCCATCATCGCTCCAATAATGCATGCATCATCATCGGGTTGACCTTTAGTATCTTATCAGGTAGCATATGTCAATAATCCTCTGTAAGGAAAAGGAAACGAAATGAAAGGGGGAACGAACAATGGAAAATACCTATATGTATAAATTTTTTGCACAATTATCAAAGTCTAAGAATGAAAAATTGAAGAGATTATGAATTCAAGGTAAAGAACCAATAAGTCATAGTAATTGAGGATTAATTACAAGCTTTATAAAAATAGTTTCCAAAAAAAGTTAATTGATACTCGCAAACAAAGCATCGAAAGACTAGTAAGTTAGTAGACTGGTTGAATAAATTATTTATAATCCCAGGAATGTATCCCAATTTTTCATAGGTTATATTATTAATTTTAATTGTTCCTTATGCATATTACATAATAAAGTCTAAAGTGAATGAAAATCGAAGCAACAGACCATATCAATAGACAGAAAATAAAATTCACTAAAAACAAAGGGCAAAAAGAAGATTTTGAGGCAACACCTATAATCTACAATGCTAAGATAAGTAGAAAATAAAATAAATTAAAATAAAATGGAAAAGAATGCCTATCGCTCCCGAGGCGATTCTTGCAAGGTGACGATATAAGTTATAGATCATTAGTGTGTCACCAACTGGAGGAAAGCCAGGCATAATCATTTTCACTTTTGCATCCTTTAATGGGCTCTTTAGTGTGAATCCCCATTAAGATCGCAACTACTCCAAGGAATCCAAAGTCGTGATGTCCTCATTGAAAAACTCCTCCTGAATGTCAAACATCTCATCATCATGGTACTCGACCATAGTAATCACCCAAAAAGCTATGGGAACCTAAGAACTAAGTTTGAAGTTTTAAGAGAGAAAGATAAAAGAGAAAAAAAGGAATAACACGAATGAAGAAGGTCACTTTTGGAGGGGCTTATATAGTGTACCAGGGTTATACAGACCTAACAGGCCTATACAGACATGTGGTCTACATAGCCCTGGTCTAAGCTGTACAAGCCATTGAGTCAGCATGACACGAGATGGGCCTTACAGGCCCAACTATTTTTTTTAACCCACAGGCCCCAATACCAATTTAGCCCATTAAACTACAATCTCACCCCTTTAAGCTCAATTGTAACTAAATTTACCAAAATACCCCTAGCTGCCCAAAAAGCCCCAAAGCACCAAATTTACCAAAATACACCTAGCTCCTTAAAGAGGCCCAAAGCACCAAATTTATCAAAATACCCCTAACTTCACTAAAAGCCCCACAACACCAAATTTATAAAAAAAAAAAAAAATACCTCTAGCTTCGAAAAAAGCCTAATTGCACTAAATTTATCTAAATACTCCTAAGTTCCCAAAAAGCCCCAGGGCACCAAATTCACCAAAATAGCCTTAGTTTCGTAAAGAGTCCTAAAGAGGCCAAATTATCGAAATGCCCTCATTGCTTTTAGAACACCTATAGAACACCCTGAACTTCTTGATTCGAGTCAGGCCACCAAAATACTCTTCAATGACAAACTTGCCCCTTTAAGGCCTCAACAATATTTTGAAAAGGAAATATTTTCTCCTAGATATGAAAAAAATCGAAGGAAGCATTCCTTATAGCATATGGTTTTGGCCTATTACCCTAAGAAAAGGATGAACCCCTAGGATGACCAGAGGGGCTACAAGGATATAGGTTCAATTTACAAAGGCTAAAAAGGCTTGAATGACATAACAACCACCTAGGAGGGCATCCTTGAGTAAGAATCATCAATCAAAAGGACTAAAGCACCTATAAGGAAATGCAAGAAGTAATGCTAGAGGGCAAAATGAAGAGATGCTAAAATAGATGCCAAAGGGCAAAATGAAGAAAACTAAGAACAATGCCAAAAGCAATGCCAGAGGGCAAAATATAGAGATACCAAAAGTGATATCAAAAGGCAAAATAAAGCATACCAAAGATATGCTAGAGGGTTGCTAAGAAGGTTAACTCTAGTACTTACCAGAAGGCTATTAGAAGAAGACGTCTAACCTTAGTACTTGCTAGAGGACTACCAAGAAGTTTAGCACCTACTAGAAGGCTACTAAGGAGATCAACTCCTGTATTTGCTAGAGGGCTATTATAAGGTGAAATTTAACATTAATGTTTACTATAGGGCTACTAAGGAGAACCACTTTAGTACTTGCATAAGAGCTACTGAAGAACTATAAAAACACCTGGTACCTACTCGAAAAGCTATCATAACTACTTTAGTACTTGCTTGAGAGTTGCTGAAGAGCTTTCAGAACCATTTTAGCACTTGCTCAAGGAGCTATTAAAGTCTTGTATCCTTAGGTATCCTTATTGGTGCTTACATTTTCTACCTTGCTTTGTTGAGATGACATTTCTTAAATGTTATTTTTCAGGCCCTATAAAGTAGGGACAAATTGTAAGCATCATATTTTGAACCTCTAATATAAAGCCTGATGATGAAAATCAAAGAAGCTATCTCTAAAATACAAAGGAAATTACCAAAAGAAGAGATAAAAGTTTTAGAAAACTATGGAGAAACCCAAGACCAAACCCATGACCAAGCTCAAAACCACTTGCCAAGGTTAATGGACTCTACATCAATAAGGATTGTACAAACTATAAACCAAGGTAGTATAGCCATGCCCAGGGTTGTACTGCCCATCCTAAAACCCTAGTCTGCATAACATTCTAGAACTAGTCCCCTTTATAACCCTAAGGCTATCAACCCTGATAGATGGATGTTATAGCCCTTTCCTGGTTGTATAACCTATGTACAAACCCTAATTTTAGGAGGTTCAACTCCTTTTTTGTGATTAGTGGCATATATAGTGCAACTAAAACCATTTTAGGCTTTGATGCACTCACCCAACACCTATAAATAACCCATCATTTGAAAAGGGAGAGGAGGTTTAGAAACCCTAAAGTTACTCTACCAAAATTACTTTTCAAACATCCCTCAAACATAGAAACCCTAAACTCTAACTAATTTCAATCACTCCCAAGGTAGAACTAACCTAATCTCTTAAACTTTATACATTTCCTAAGCATTTAGGAGGAAAGTATTGAACTTATAAGCCTCTAAAGGCATAGAAACACACAAAGGCTTTTAGAAATCCGTCACTCCTCCCATTTTCTATTTTTTTCTTTCTTATTTTCAAACCAAAAAAATAACAATTGTACAACCTTAATTGTAGGCTACACAACCCCTTATCTAGGTTTTACAACCTCAATATTGGGTTATATAGCCTAGTTTGACTAGTAGATAATTTTTGTAAAGATTTTTCTTTCTTATGTCCATTTGGATTTCCTTTTTTCCAAAATCCTTTCTAAGTTTTCCAATGTTCTAGTAATAGAATGGGATGAAGAATAACATCCCAGGTTCCTTATTCATCTCAAATGAGACCTTAATATGGTTTTGAAGTGGTTTTGTAACTCCTTTTCATGTAATGCTTTCAGTCTCCTTACTTATGATTTAGTGTTGGTTTTGATCCTATTTTGATCCTTTAGGACAGTGACCAAGTGAGGAACTTAAGGTTCTAATGACCTTGAGAGTCCTTTTTATAATTATGCTTGTGTTTAGAACATGTGAATATTATTTTAGCATCAATTTGCCTCATTCTTTTATTGTATGCTAACCCTATATGGTTAGTGATAAATATGGATACCATTCTCTTTTAGAGTACATAAGGTAAGGATTCATTAATCCTATGATCCCTCTTATGTTGAGTTCTTGCTTTAAGCCATTAAACATCCTCAAAGGTATTGTATTGCATGTTTTACTTCTTTTGATGTTTATGGTTTGTATGCTTTGATTTTATGTGCTTATTGGATAGTTATATGGGGATGTGATATTATGGACTTAGATGCATATCTAGGCACATTTTGTATAGGAGAAATGGTAATGTGTGTTATATTCATTCTTTGTGCCTTGAGTTTATTTGGTTTGTTTTATATATTTGGTTTGTTTTATACTTGTTTCATTTACTAATTTGTTTTTCTTTTGGGTGTAGGAGTTATGTTTGAGTAAGACCACAAGTTAGTTTCAATGACTACTCTATATGGTCAAGAATAGGCAATTCATACTTATCCCCTCTTAAGTTAGTTTCAATGACTACTCTATATGGTCAAGAATAGGCAATTCATACTTATCCCCTTTGCCATAGATACATGACCCCCACTCCTTCTTTGATGTTTGAATATAAATGAATGGATAACAATGCATGTTTATTATCCCTTTTACCATGATGCATGACCCCCTACCCTTTTGAGTTGATGATTTGATTTGCCTAAGTGAATCACGCCTAGATGTATGTTTAATGGCATTTATTAAACTAATTAATATTTTAATTAAAATATTAAAAGTGAACCAAAGATGTTTGAAGGTCGAATCCCGATATCCGAGTGGCTTGGTGGTGCCTATTCTCTTCCCCAAGTCATACCTAATGTTTGAACCTAACCTATGATGGGGTTAAGACAAAATGGGCACTCTAATTGACTTAGATTAGGTTCAGATTTTACCTTTCCCGGATTCTTGTCTAGACTAAAGTTAGGTGGCAACTCCACCTTTCCCAAGGATGGTACCAACTTATTATGCCGCTTTCGGTCCTTCAATGACTACCATTTTAGACTAAAGGCTCTTTGAAATTACGTAAAGCCTAAAAGGATCCCCTATTGATCCCACATGCCACATCTTTGGGTAATTACCAATGTAAAAAGACTATCATCCTTTCGATCCTCATTAATCGATAAAAGGATAGAGTCACACACAAGATTCCACTTGTTTGAGCAAAACTACAAAATTCAAGGTGCTCACATTGGGCCATTTTAGAGCCCTAGTCTTTTAGATATTTTTTGGAATACTTAAAATCCTTAGGATGTATTTGAGGTGACTTTTCCTCCATTTTTGCTAAGACTTTGAAATTTTTTTAATATAGATGCACAATCCTGATTCTAGTTGTTAAATTTATAGTCTAAATGATTGATTGTAGTATTTTTGTCCATTTACTTATACACATGCTCTTTGAAATATATGCAAAGCAACTAATTAGCCAAAAATCCAAGGGAAGCCCTGCTCAGAATTTTATAGGAAAAGTTGTTTGTACAAACCACCAAGTTATCCGTACAGACCATTAGTTGTCTGCACAAATGACTTTATCAATCTATATAAACCTATAGTATTGTTCATTGTTGTTAAGCACTAAGCACCTTTTCCTTCTTCTATAAATACCCATCTACAATTTTCACTCTCAAACTTGCCATTTTCGCCTTCTTAACTATGGCTAGATAATTTTTTTGGTCTCTCCCACCACAAAGTTGGTCTTATCTGCCCTAAGCTCTTAAGACTCTTAATTACCTCTTATTTGTCTAACTCAACTTTGATTTTCTTCGGGCAACTTATGATTTATAAGATCCCACTACCCATTCCTTTCATTTTAAGGATGCTGAGATTTACCCCCTGTTAGAATAATTTGGTACCATTCTCGACTGTCTTGTCATGGCAATAGATTAGATTGTCTTATCATGCTTAGGCTACCCACACATATGAAAGATGATGGAGTTATTTGATCTTCGATATGATGAAGTACCTAGATACACTTTTGGTGAGGAGAAGATTCTCATGTCACCCTTGCTCACTCTTTACCTTTTTATGGGTCACACCTATGAAGTGCAAGCCTATATTATTATGGCAGTACTGATGGAAGAGTTCTTATTTAAGCATAATGATGGAGAGACAGATCTACAGATTGTACCCCTTTTTGAAGTGGTTGAGCTTGGGAAAACTCCCATCTTAACAATTTTAGGCAAGACTTTTATGGATTTGGATAAGGTGTCCCTTGGCATTAATGACTTTTTCTCTAGGAGCTCATTACTACTTCAAGTGTGTATGCAGCGTTTTATATATATTTTTATTATTTTATTTTTTTATTTTGCCTTAATTGTTACCTAGAGTACCCTTACGGATGTTTAATCCTTTAAGTTGCTCATTTTTTCTTAGTCTACCTTTTTGAGTTTTAAACCTAATGAGCCTTTATTTTTTATTATTATAATTTTTTTATATATGGCTATAAGAGAGATTGGGTTGGTTGGTTGTTCTTACTATGATAGCAATGTTATATTATCCATAACATCATTTGAATTGTCGTTTGTCAAACTCACTACTACTAAGGCTAAGTGGATGCCCCATATTAGAACTTCTGACATTCGCTAGACTTACCTACAGTGGAGACTATTGCAAGTTACCATGAGGATTTCTAGAGACTGTGTGATCATACTAGCTCTGTCTTTGGCACCTTTTATGATCCAACCAGGGTACATTGCCAGTTTAGCATTCCTCAGGGTAAGGTTTGCTTCTTTCTTTCCTTCATAAAGGGACCTTTAACTTATTGCTTCTTGGAAAGGGTGAACATTATATAGGCATATCACTATATCTATGACTTCTTCACTGTTAGGATTTTTAATATTGAGGATGATGTTAATTATATGGTTTAGCTGCATAGTATTTAAAACAGCAAGACCTTTCTTATCTCACCAAAACATTAACTATGACAAATAATGATCTTTCACAAAATCTCCTTATATTAAATCTAGTTTAAATACATGTTTGACTATGGTCACTTTCATTATGTAAATGCATTTCCTTTTGATATCATGCCCAACATGGATCTTTTCACTTCGCATATTACATATTAATTACATGCATGGTCACTACTTTTAATAATGACACATTAGATCATCTGATTGTGTTGCCACATGCCATTTGCTCTTTTGGTCCTTTACATTTCATTCTAGCCATCCCTACTATTACCTTATGTCCCATCATCTTTGAATAAGTATCCTGAATGGTCAATCATACTCTTTCACCTTTTCCTTTACTTATTATATATTTTATGTCCTAATTTTTGCATATATTGCCCTTTTAGGTTTTCTACTTAATAGTCTTACTTTATTTTTTTTTCTTTTTCTTCTCTCTCTCTCTGTTTCTCTCTTTTTTTTTTTTTTGCCTTAATTTTTACCTAAATTGCCATTTTGGGTTTTTAACTCAACATGCTTATTTTACATTTCTCACATCCTCACACGAAGTACTTTTTCAGCCTATCCAAGTTCACTGGCTCAAAGAACTCATTATTATCCATATTTGATAACTTTACAACCTTACCTAAATAGATCTGCTTGACCACTAAGGACTTTCCCAATTTTTGAACTTCCCTTGAGGATCTTGAGTTTGCGATTTAATCATTTTTAACACTAAATCATCGACCATTATCATGTTTGTATTCATTTTATTTTTAAAAGTGTGGTCCATTTTGGCCTGAGATAGTTGAATGTGGTAGAGAGCCTTTAACATTCTCTCATCTAGGAGGGCCAACTACTCAAATTGGCTTCTTACCCACTAGAACTCAGGAATCTCTCACTCAACCAACACTCGCAGGGACTTTGTCTCCATCTTAACCAATAATAATGCCTCCATTCCACACATAAGGAAGTAGGGTGTCATTACCGTCTGCGTTCTAACTATAGTTTGATATCCCTATAACACAACAGGTAATTTTTGAAAACAATCCTTGTAGCTTTCTACCATCTTGGCAAGGATGTTCTTGACATTCTTGTTATATGCCTCTACTATTCCATTAGCTTATGGCATACAAGGTGATGACTTATGATGCATCGCTTTGTACTTCTCCATAATTATTCTAACCTCTACATAAAAGTGTACTTTATTATCTATCACAACTTGGTGTGGTACCCTATAACGACAAATGAGATTCTTTTCGATTAATTGAGCCATCTGATTTACCTTAGCTTACTAAAGGATTTAGCTTCCACCCACTTTAAAAAGTAATCTACCATTGCTACAATGTACTTATACCTCTTTATAAAAGCCAGCCTATCTTCTCTAATTACATCAATTCCCTATGCTATAAATGGCCAATGTGATGTCAGATTCTATAATTCCATAAGCAGAAGGTGATTAAGGCTGCCATGAACTTGACACTTGTGGCAACTTCGAGCCATTTGAATGCAATCCTACAACATAGTGATATAGTAATAACCTATCCTTAAAATTTTCCTTACCAGTGTTTTCCCATTCATGTGGGGATTGCAAATCCCTATATGCACCTCTTTCTTGATTTCACTCACTTTCTCTATCAAGCAATTCAATTAGACCCTATCTGACATCTGTTTATATATCATGCCATTATAAACTATGAACTGCAATACTAGTCTCTGAATCACATCTTTGTCTTTCTTTCTAACCCTTTTAGGGTACTATTTACTTTTTAAGTATATTTATACATCATAGTACCATGGACGATTTTCTACTGACACTTACATCACCTTTTTGTCAACATGACATGGTGTAATAGAACTAAACATGAGCAATGGTTTCATCGTTATCCTCATTGGCCTATCCCAAATAGAAACCAAAGATGCTAAGGCATCAACCATCCCATTTTTCTACTATGGAATGTGGTGAAATATGATTCTCTGAAAGTTCTATGTCAACCTCTTCAAATGCTCTAGATATGGGCTTAATCACTCTTTCTTCAATTCCCACTCATCAATTACTTGAGAAATGATTAGCAATGTCCCTAAATACTTTTGTCATTCTCACCTTCATCTGTATCAAAGATTCCAACCTAGTTATGTAGGCTTCATACATGATTATATTATTTGTCACCTTAAAGTTAAGTTTCATAACCATAAGGAAAAGCTCCCCCTTCGGTGATAACAAAATTACACCAATGCCAACTCCTTTCTTATTCATTACTCCATCAAAATACATCCTCCAACCTTGAGGCTCAATTGCTTCCAATCCTTCATCTGGGAATTGGTGAAGTTTAATACTTCATTTTTTTAAGAGGCTGTTGGGCCAAGTATTTTACGACTGCTCAACCTTTAATCACTTTCTTAGTCATATGCTTTATGTAAAATTTCATCAATAATATTAGCTATTTCACTTACTTTTCAATCAAGGAAGGAGCCTCATGTAAGTACTTGATCAAGTCAAGCTTTGAAATAACCTCATTAGAATATGATTGAAAATAGTGCCTCAGCTATTTCGTGGCCTATACCAATGCCAAACATGTTTCTCTACATGGCTATACCTTACTTCATGAGGGAGTAACTGCTCACTGAATTAATACACTACATGTTCCATCTCTTATCTCATCTTCTTGTGCTAGCATTGCACCCACAAAAATCTCTTCCGCTATCAAATACAAAATCAAGGGCTTTACTAGCCTTGGGGTCTTTAAAACTAGTAGGTTGGTCAGATACTCCTTTATCATCTTAAAGGCTTTGTAGCACTGCTCATTCTACCTTACTGGATGGTATTTTCTTAACAACATAAAGATTAGCTCAAAAATAGGAGTGAGCTTTATTATGAATATGATGATACACTGTAGGCGACCGAGGAACCCTGAAACTTTTTTCTCCATCTTAGGCATAAGCATGTCCTAAATGGCTTTTACCTTATCCATATCCATTTTAAATTCCCTTCTCACTTACTACACATCCCAATAACTTACCAAAAGTAACATCGAACACACACTTCTTAGGATTCAATCTTAAATTATACTCATCAACCCTCTTCAAGAATTTTTCCAAGGCTTTAAAATGTCCTTCCCTTATTTAGACTTTACCATCACATTTTCTACATACACCTCACTTCCTTATAGATTAAGTTATGAAACAAGGTAGTCGTTATTCGTTGGTATGTTGCTCCTACATTCATTAATCTAAACAACATCATTTTATAATAATATGTTCCATATTCTATAACCAAAATCGTCTTCACCGTATCTATGATGATAATGAGGATCTAATTATAGCTTAAGAATCCATCCATGAAAAAGTACATAACATATGTCATAGCATTGTTTACCAATACATCAATGTGAGGCAAAGGAAAATCATCTTTAGGGCAAAACTTACTCAAGTTGTTATAGTTGACACACATCCTTACAATTCCATCTTTCTTGGGATTGGTACTATGTTGGCCAATCATTCAAGATGATTAGCTATTTATAGAAATTTAGTGTTTAATTACTTTGCTACCTCCTTTTTAACCAACTGAGCCCACTTAGATCTCATTCTTTGTAACTTCTAATTTACCAGCCTCATGTATGGATAAATCAAAATTATATGCCTAACTATTCATCGATCAACCCTTGGCATGTCGTCATATGCTCAAGCAAAGACCTATCAATATTTCCTGAGTAGCTATTCAAATTTCCTTCATTCTTCCTGTGTAACATCACCAACGATGAGAAAGATTTTTAAATTTTTCTATGTGCTAAGATTCAATGCAGTGGTATTCTTAGAATAAATATTAAATATGCTCATGAAATAATGTATGTTATGTACACTATCATAAGGAAACACATCACATAAGTAAGCAAACTCATCATTCATTGTCTTAAATTTGGAGATAAATACATTATCATTTTCAAAGAGACTAGAGACAAGGATATCAATGTTATTAGAAAAAGCAGCTTCTTCTAGTAGATTGCAGGAATCTCTTTGGCGTCAATCTTCTCTTTTTCTATAGCCTTAGTCTCATTAGTCACCTAAGCTACATTTGAATCACCAATCTGTTTGGTGTTCATTCCCTCTTTAAAATCCATACTAATCATAGCTTTCACCACCCCTTCAAAGTCCTATTCCATCTAACTATCTCCTAGCTCAATCTTCATAAAACTCTCTTAGAGGGCCACCACTTATGACTCAGCTTGCTCGATGTTTGGCATTTAACTCTATGCTTTTTCACCATCAACCAAGTCCTCAATGGAGCTCATAATCATATTCTCAATATCTATCAAGCTCATCCTAGTGTACTTACCTTTTATGACCTTACATAGCCTAGCATATCCCTATTCTTGATCCACGAGGGGTGCATCTTAACTAGTTATACCAGACTTCTTCTTTGTAAGATCTTCACCAATAGCCTAAAACTCTTGTTCTAGCAAATACAATTCATATTCTTCATCAGATATCTTTCATTTATCATTCCATGGCCAAATGGTTTGAGGGCCATATAAAACCATAGCTTCATTTGATTCCTGAATACTCTTCTCATCTATAACCTACTTACCTTTCTTCTTCTTTTTCTTTTTATGATCTTCTTCATCTGATGAATCCATATAATTCAAATAACCTATTTCCTCAACTCTCATCTAAAAGAACACCTTTTTGATATCATCCATAATATTACCATCCAATGGCTTCTCATCCTCATCAATGGCTTCTTCCTCAATTTTCCCAACTACCCCTTCTCATCCATGCAGATCCCTCACTTTTATCTCCATTCCTTTCCGATGATAACTTAATCCTTTTCTACCAGTCTGAGTTGGAATCTCTAGAAACTCTAATACACTTATGAAATTATTTCCCAATCCCTAACTTAGAAAAAAATTCATATTCTTAAGATTTTTATCACTTTTGGGTCACTTCATTTGTTTTGTAACTCCAGTAACCTAAAACCCCCTGAGATGTGGCACAGCACTCAACATTGACACAATTTTCCTAAATTCAATGCAGATAATCATCACTTCACCCTTGTAAGGAATCTTAACCTTCTGATGCACTATGGATGGTACTCCTCCCAACATGTGATACCATGGTCTTCCCAATAGTAGTGAGAAGATGATATGGATGTCTAACATTGTAAACTCTACCATCACTTCAACAATCCTAGTTTTTACCACGGTTTTGAATAAACTAGTAGCTAGCCTTCTAATATCATTGTAGGTTTGAATGATACTATCTGATGCTCTTAATTATTCCTCCGACACCTCAAACTTCTGCAGCAAGTTTAAGGGACAAATATTAATCCTAGATTCATCGTCCAACATCACATATGAAGTGTGTTTCCCCTTTACCTTATCCCTTATGAATAAGGCCAAATTGTGATCCTTTGCTTCTAGTGGCAGGTCTTCATCAAAGAAAGTGATTTTCCTTTTATGGGTGACCAAAGCAATGACATCTTTTTGTGTGGTTTCCCTTGAGATAATCAAACTTGAGAAAGCCTCAACCATAGTGATATTTTGCTCTTATAAAGTGATGAGCAACTTTTATATACTGATCAAGGTTAACATTTTCTTCAACTGTCTCAGCATAGAGTTTTCCTCTTTCTTTTCCTTCACTGCGAGCTTATTTGCTTCTTTCTCAAACCTTAGTTCTTTAAGAGCTTCTCTATCAAGGTAGTACTTTTCACTTCAGGTCACATGGTTCACCTATTCCCCTTCCTTCTCTTCATCACTTTTGTTTTAGGTCATATGGTTCACTTGTTCCCTTTCCTTCTCTTCATCACTTTCTTCCCTTAACTTCATCATCCTCTTCCTTTTCACATCCTTTATTTCTTCATATGTGCTCTCTCATGGATTATTAGTGCAAACTATAATTGCAACCTCCTTTAGTACTTTTTAATGGTAGCCATAACAACTTCCTTAGGAATTCTAACATCTATCATAAATATCCCTTGGTTGGGAGGTGGAACATTAAGATAATTTAGGAGACCATTTCCTCTTATACTTAGTTTTCTAGCATTAGGTGAAGCCATCTTCTTGTTATTAATGAGATCTTGAATCTCATGCCTCAACCTATAGCAATCATTAGTTTTATGCCCTACTTCTTGATGAAAAGGTCATTATGCACTAACGTTGTTTCCCCTTACTAGTGGATTTAGAGGCAATCTTAGTGTTAGAGGCTTTAGTACCCCTTTCTTTTGAAACATCTCAAATGCCTTAAACAGGGGCATTCCCAAATCTATTAATTATCTCAAGGCCTTTATTGTGTTCACATCAAACATCTTATTCCTTTCCCTTAAGGTTGTGATGGGGCACTTCTCTTTCCTCCATACTACTTTTTTAACCCAACCTCTAACTCATCGACTTGTAGGTCGAATTCTCTCATATCTTTTAAAATTTCATACTAACATGCCTTTAATTATAATGCCAATACTAGTTAAAGCTCCTCTAACAATCATCTAAGCTTGTTCCTTTTCAATTGTTCTAATAATTGCCTCAAAGGCCATCTTCTTCCACTTCCTTATATAGTCATCAAAGCCTTCACCAATTTTATACTTTAGTGACTCCAAATCCTGTAAGGTAACCTCTACTGCAGAATTGCATGATGCTTCTTAAATGTCTTGGTCAAATTATAATACCATGTCTTCGCAAACCATTCTAGTAACTACTAAAACAACTTAAGCATAGTGTTATTAGGCACTCTAGATGTCTTCATTATCAATACATAAGAGTGGATATGGCTGGTGGCAACTTGAGTTCAGTAAACTTAGGAAGTTCAAGCATTTGAAAATTGGTAGGAAGCATCTTAGGCTCATGGGCAAGTAACTCCTCAATGTCAAACCCCTTCCCCTCCCTCCCCCCCCTCCCCCCCCCCCCCCTCTCCCCTTTAGTCCCTTAGCACCAAGCGTCTTTTGGATCTTTTTTAGTTGGCTAGTAAGATCATCAAATCGAGTACTCTCCTTTTCACTCTTTACTAGTTTGTCAGGAGATACAATGATGCTTCCCACTTCCTTGGTTAGTTTACTTTCATCATATTGTTTCATTCCAAAGAGGTCATCACCAATCACCATAAACTAAGGAGCCTCCATCGATGCCTTCCCTCTATCGATCTTACTTGCAGATGCATTAGCATTTTTTAGAATCTTTATTAGCATTTTTTAGAATCTTATTAAGGTAATTGTTTACCTCTTTGATAATTCACTCCTCCATAGTATGGCTTATCTCAACCCTTATCCTATTTATGACTTCAAGCGGTATAGTTAGTTCCATAATCAATTATGGTCTTTAGATCAGGCTAAGAGTCTTGCTTTTCCTAGCTAGCCGACTACCCCTTCTTTTCTACAAGGGTTTTGATGGAGCTATGATAGCTATAAATTAAAGGTTATCAATATGATGCATGAGTAAGATAAATAATGCATGCATGCCTAAAATGCATACATTACTTCAAAAGATCTTTCTAATCATATTCCTCCCACACTCAAGGTCTAGAGGCTTTTTCTTAAGTAAGTCCTATTCTTTTATCAATATGTGATAGAGAATAAATAGTGGCCACCTTAGCCTAAGAAGGGTTAAAGTCACAAAAGAACAACCATGCATTTATCTAAAGAAAGAACTTTTTACATTACTTGAGGGAAGATGTACATATAGGTGAAAAATCCCTTTTATAAGAAAAGTAAATGATGTACGTGAGTATTTACATAAGCTCTTTACAAGGTGGGGTAGTGCAATATACAAACTTTTACAAATAGGAATTTACATTGAAGGTGAGAAGGTAACATTGTGTTTACATGAGGAATACCTAACTATATTCTTTAAAGACCTCAACCCTCTTTGGAGAAGAATGCAAACAAAAAGGGTATCATATTCCAAGGTATGGTTGCATCCTACATATGCTTAAGTGGTTGAGATGGCTGTTATAATAAATGGCTCCCACAATCTTGGGAGATCATTATCATAACCCCCTATTTGATATACTCGAAAGTACTTGGTTTGCAAGTGACAAATCCTCCTCACCTTCTATTAAGCCCAAACGGAACTTAAATCTCAAGTTTGGAAAATCCATTAGTTTTTCTAAAGGTAAACCTAGAAAGTGTGGGGAAGTGCGGAGACTACATGAATGTAATGGATTAATTAATTACAAATCTAATATGGTAAAATGTAAATCAAAGATTGAACATGAAGTTAATTTTGAGTCCCTAGTGGAGTAGGCATTGTGAGCACCAAAGCGATGCTAGGTTGCGCTTAAATGAGTGGAATCTTACTTATGACTTTTTCTTTTTATTCGATGAATAGGGGATCAAGAGGATGGAGGGGTCATACATTGGTAACAACCGCAAAATATGGCATGTGTTTAAATTAATGTGGAATCCCTTAGGCTTCACGTAAGTTCGAAGCCCTTTTATTCAAATGGTCATCGACGGGGGACTAGGGCAGGATAATACATTGGTATCATCCCTAAGAAAATGTAGAGTTGCCACCTAACTTTGTTTGGTATAAGAATTTGGGAAATGTGAAATCTAAACCTAACTAAGTCAATTAAAAGGTCCAATTTATCTTTACACCATTAAAGATCAGGTTCAAAAATTGATTTTTATAGATTCGTTTGAGTAAGAATCTTAATTCATCTCCAAATCAAGGAACCTAAGCATGTTTCTAAGTCCTTAATCAATCATTCCAACATCACTTAAATCACATGATAGCCATGATAATAAATAAAGCATAAACACATGAACCATAAGGCATGAGGCATGAAAAATCACAAACATGCAATGCAAATGCAAATTAAAGGATCTTAAATGCCTTAGGAAAAATCTTAACAAATATAATCCTAGGGTTGTTGAACCTTCCTCCACATTTGCTCTTAAAGAGCTAAATATCTATGAACACCACTAACATTGATGAAAGTTAGGATGCCAATCAAAAGAAAATCATCTCATGGACAAAATATGAGTAGGATGATCCATATGATAATCTAAAAGGAGTGTCACTAAGTGTGAAACTTTCTTCTCTAATTCTAATCTTATAATCACCTAAAGCATGGTAAAAGAAGTGAACTAGCTAGAGAGCTAATCACATCCTCCTATAATGATAATGCTTATGACATAAGCACAACTCAAAACATCAAAAATCATAAAGAGGCTCTTAAGGTCATAGGAATGAGGAATTCCTCACTTGTCATGGCCTAAAATATTCCCAAAACAGAAAGCATATCCCCTATCAAAATATAAAGTGGGGAAGAATGAGAAGGTTCCATGCAAAAAAATAATAACACATTCAATCTTGATCATTATTCCCATTATTTAGTTGAATGGGGTTCCTAGTCACAAGACACCCCAATTTTATTGATGGAATCCTCAATAAAGGAAAATAAATAAATAAAGAAGAGATTGATTTTTACATGTTATTCTCAAGTAAAGTGGGTTGTATAGACCAACCAGTGGTTTGTATAGCTAACTTGGCAGTCTATACATACCACAAAAGGTCTATACATTCCTTCAAAACCTTGTTTTTGAAAACATAAAGAAATAAAAGAAAGGGAAGAAAGAGAGGGGGATAGGAGACTAGGATGCTTTTGGATGTGCTTCTTGCCCTCAGAGATGCTTAGTTAGTGGTATTATCCTTTAAAATGTAATGTGAAATGCATAAGCTTGAGTGACGAATGCCTTATCCTACCTTGGAACTTTGATTTTAGGGTATGAGTGTTTAGTTTATGGGTGTTTAGGGTTTTGAGTAGCAATTTTGGTAGTGATTTTAAGGTTGTCTAAGCCTCCCCTTCTCTCACTAATGGTGGGGTATTTATAAAGGGAGAGGAGTACACTAGAGCTGGGATGGCTCTTACTACACCACATTCTTGAAGTGAAGGTTATAGAATTAGAGTTTCTAAGTGGTCTATATAGCTAAAGAGTCAGTTATACAACCATTTAGCTTCCAAATGAGGAAATTCTAGAATGATTTACTGCTTAAGGTTTGGGAGTTAGCTATACAAAAAAATTAAGATGATTATACAACCATTTAAAACATAGCCAGTAGAGTTGGGCTTTTATGCCTTATGGGCTTGGGCTTGGTTTGTGCTTTGATTAAGGTTTCCTAATGCCTTTGTTTTTCTTTCTTTTATAATGCATTATGGAGAATAATTATAGTAGTTTTCATCATTGGGCTAGCATCTTAAGGCCTAAAGTTTAATGCCCATAATACTATAAACATTCACTTTGATGTATAGGCCATTCACCTAACTTGTTCACATGGTAAATTATTTATCTTAGTCATTCCTTTTGTCTTCTAATTCATTTTGTATTTGAACTAAGTTGTTCACTTTGGTCATTCACTAACTACTAGGCTATTTAAAAACTTTTGTCTAAAATATTTGATTTTCTTCATATTTATTAAGGTTGTTCCAATGACTTGTCCTAGCCAATCTTCTTACTTGGTTAGACACCATTCCATCTTCCTATCTAGATTTCTTCAATTTTTTATTGATTAATGAGGCCCTTTACTTCATACATAGGGCCATTGGTCTTGTCTCCTTAACTTTCTTTTTTCCCTCTTTAAACAACTATTTCATTTCTAAATAAGGGTGTGTTAGGCTTAACTTGTTCATAGTATTTTACTAAGTTTTGAGCTTATTTGATGGAATCTTATGATAAAATTAAGTTATTTTGAGTTCATTTATGTTATTTCTTACATTTAAATGTTTGAGAAGTGTTTAAGAAGTTTTAGAGCAAAATTGGAGCAAAATAGGCAAGATGGATAACTTTCGGGACTAAGTAGGAAGTTTGGATGAGCAAAGAACAATTATAATCTATCACACCCATGACAAAAGTCATAGGTTGTGACATCGTAGGCATCCATTCTTTGTCGCGGTCATGACATATGTTGCAACCCACAATACAATGGAACTGCCTCCTATATTTTAGCCTATGTTTTAAGTATTTTAAAGGAGTATAAAAAGAAACATTTAGGGTTTTTTTAGAAGGCAAAAGAAACCTTTTGAGCAATCAAAAAAGGCAATTTTGAGAGAAGAAAATAAGTGAAACAAAGTTTCATCAAGATCTTATTAAGTGTTCAAGAGATCATTTAAAAAAGGAAGCAAAAAAAGAAGAAAAAAAAAGAGATCCATCAACCATCAAGATAGTTTGGAGAATTCTATTTCCTTCTTTTTGTTTCTTGTTTCCTTATTTAAGATGATGCTTTTACAATTAGATTTGTCTTGTTTCATTAGTTTGTTAGGCTAGATCTTTATCGAGGACCTTGATGTAGCCATAAAAAAGATTGAATGATTTACAATTTTAATAACAATGTTGGGATTTGTTCTTTTGTAAGTGAATGATTTTGAACTAATGGTTGTAATTAACTAGCCACTAACTACATGAATTTTGTTTAATTTATAAATTGAGATATTATAAATTGAAATAGACTTAAAATTAATCCCCTTAGCTTAATTGACAAGTAAAGATACCCACTTAATTTATTGTTATCATTACAATATTACTATATCTAAATGAGTGATTTAATTTCTAGTTCACATAGAGAAATGGTTTTATGAAATAGAATTACAAAGTTAAGTGACTACTTAAAAGATGCGACTAGACACCATAGAGACAATCGATAGTTGTAATACTTAACATGTAATTAAGAGGGTAAAGATTTTATGATTTTCTATTAGAGAGATCAAGTGTCCTAGGTTGATTACTATAAGCTTTTCTTTTTCATTGCTTTTCTCTAATTAGGTTTATTTATTTTGATTGCAATTGTAATTGTTAGTCAAAATCTCAATTGATTGGTTTCTAAATAAAGATAAAATCATTATATTTCAATGCTTATTCATGCTTGTCTCTATGGGATTATATCCACACTCACTGTGCACTATTATTACTTGTACTATCCTATACTTAGGGTCATTAGAAAGTTAAATACTTATCAAAAAGAGACTTTTTAGGAAGTGTAAGTCTCCACTTCAGGAATAAGAAATTGGCACTATTTTTAGGGATAAGTCATACTTTAATATTCAAAGCTTTGATTCAATTCTTAATCTAGAAATACTTTTCTTTTTTGTTTGGTTTCAAGTGCAGTCTCTATCTTATACGCAAAGGACCAGGAGTCTAGATTGAGTAGAATAAGAACTTGAACCTTTTATTCCTAAGACTGAAAGAATTCTTAATGGAAGAACTCTTAAAGCTGGTAGAAGAAGACAAATATTAGAGAAGAATAGCAAAAGGCAATCAATAATGGCAAACAATAATGAGAACGACAGGGCTATAAGGAATTATGGTGTACCTTTGTTACATGAACCTCAGCCCAGTGTTACAAGGCCAATTGTTAATGCCAATAATATTATTCAAATGATTTAAAATAATCAATTTGGTGGTTTACCATATGAAAATCCACACATTCATAGAACAACATTCTTATAGATTTATGATACATTCAAGCAAAATGGAGTCTTTGATGGTGTTATCAAGTTAAGGTTGTTTTTTTTTCTTTGAGAGATGGCAAACTTGGTACCACTCATTGGCTCTAGGCTCAATCACTGCATGGGATCAATTTTTATCCATGAAGAAAGATAGCAAAGTTGTGGAATGACATATTTTATTTTGCCCAATTTGAAGGAGAGTCTTTTTATAAGACTTAAGACAAATTCAAGGAACTACAAAAGACTCAACTTATCAATTGCTTGAAGAGATGGCAACCAATAAATATCAATGGCCATCTAAAAGATCAATGCCAAGGAAAGTAGCTGGAGTTTTGGAGGTTGATCAATTGATAGTTATGCAAGCCCAAATTGCCAACTTATCCAAGCAAATCAATGTCATCAATTGTAATGCCATAGCTTCTCCAACTATGCAAATGAATTCTTATCACTTTTGTGAAATAGGCGGCCATGTAAGCATAGACAACCCATTTGCTTCTTTGGATGTTTAGAAAGTTAATTCTATGATAGACAAAGCAATAAGTTATATTTCAATACTTACAATCCTAGTTGGAGGAATTATCCTAATTTCTATGGAGTGGGAATAATGCCTTACAACCTCAAGCACCTCCAAATTTCAAGCATAATAGCAAAACATGGAACCTTCTAAGTAACATCAGGATGATAAATCATATTGGAAAGTTATGATGGAGAAGTTCATTATCAAAACTAATGAGAGGATGGATGCACAAGATGAAGCTTTAAAAAAATTGGACGCTAAAGTTGATCGAATTAGTAAGCATAATTCTTCACCTATTCATTTATTAAAGGTCTATGTGGGATAATTGGTGAATGCAATGTCATCTAGACAACATGGGAATTTGCTCTCTAATTTGGAGGTTAACCCAAAAGAGCATGACTGAGTCTAAGCAACTAGCAAAGGAAGAAGTAATTCAAGGAGAAAAGAAGGAGGAATTACAAGAAGAGAAAAAGGAAAAAGCTTGCTCTCCATCACCATCAATTCAACCATAGGTGCCTCCATTCCATTTCTTCAAATATTGAAGAGTCAAAGAGATGATAAAATAGCCAAAGATTTTGCCAAGTTCCTTGAAGTTTTCAAAAAGATATACATCAACATTCCATTCCTTGAAGCATTAGCTCAAATCAAATTTCTTACAAGCATTATTTCTAATAAGAATGAGTTTGAAGAGTGTGAGGTGATGACCCTTATGAAAAAATGTAATGTTATTTTACAAAACAAGCGTCCTTAAAAAGTTAAGGATCTAAAGAGTTTCACTATTCCTTATGTTATTAGTGATTTAGAATTTGTTAATGCTTTTTGTGATCCTGGGTCTAGTATTAATTTGATGCCTTTATCTATTTTCAAAGAATTAGGGATAAGAGAGATAAAGGAAATGAGGATATCGCTATAGTTGGCAGATAGATCAATCAAAGACCCTATAGGGATTGTAAAAGATGTTCTTGTTGAGATGGATAAATTCATTTTTCCATCAGAGTTTATGATGCTAGACTTTAAAAAGAACAACAAGATACCACTGTTGGTTCTTGAGCATCAAGAGGGGGATTGAATTAGTAGGAATTTAAAAAATTTAGAGGGAAGATTAAATGTTTAGAGATTGAGAGAGAAGTAGAATGAATGAACACACAATATTTATAGTGGTTTGAGTGTTAATGAACCTTACATCCACTCCCCAATTCTTCACAATTAGGTATTTTACTAACTCAAAGTGGTGTTTTGAAGATCACACCAAACTTGTACAATGTTTTTTAATCGCTCACACACAACCCTATAACTTGTGTTTCAAGGCTCACATAAAAACTTCATTCAAGTGTCTTTCACAAAGGCTAACACTTAACCTAATACAAGAGTGTTGACAGCTAGGCTAACTCTCAAACCTAATTACAATAGTGTTTAATGCTTACACCCAATAATATTAACTCACATACAAAGAATAAGAAGTTGAAAAGTAAAATTGCAAGAGTTTAGCTATATTCAATGATATTCTCTTGCATTCATATCTATTTGGTAGAGTATTTATATGTAATAACCACTAAAGAGACATTATTAACAAACTATGCCTAAATCTCCAATGTAAGATAGGTAAATTTTGCATTAAAGATAGGTAAATTTTGCATTAAATACCTGTCAGACTGATTCTGTAGTCATGACTGGCATTTCACAATTCCAAATTTCCAATTTGCTCTAAAAAGATTGAAATCATGGTGGAGAACCCCATTTTATGTCTAACAGCTAGTCCATGTGGCATGTTGCTATTGGTTCACTAAGAAAAATAGTTGTTGTGTTTGTCTAACTAACAAAAGTTGCAATTGTGATTAAGATCCTTCTTGGACATGATAGTGATCGTGAATCCTTTTGTTTGCTGTGGAAAAATTACTTCCATAGGTCACAGTCTCTATAGGTTTTTTTCTCTCATGAATTTTGATATCCCAACAATTATCTTAGACACTTGGCATGTTATAGTTGCAGACTTGGTTCCCTTTATATTGCTATGGAAGTCGCGACTAGGAATGCGAACGTCACCGCGAATCACTCTATATCACAATCATGTCTTCTTTGGCTAGATCGCAGCTGTGATTTCCTCTGTAAATTTGTTTGGTTCAAATTCATTCATTTTTGTTGCAAGGTCGCAGTCGTGATTTAGAAATTTGCAACCGCCAATTTGGATGCCTTACTCAATCTTGCAGATTTAGACTTCCATCCAACTTCCAATGCAAACCTAATTTAAATACTGCAAAAATAACACTTAAGCAAGATGTTAATACCTATCAATCTTCATTGTCAAAATCTAAAAAGGCCTTGGACTTAGGTTTGACCAACATAGCCCAACAATCTCCCATTTTTTTTTATTTTGACAACTTAGATTGATTTTACCAAAGAAAATGAATTACATGAGTGTAAAGTTGAGATGGTTATTATTTTTTTAACAAAATACTTGTTGAAAAACTAAATTTATCAAAGATTTACATTTTAGGTTAGATTGTTCCCACTCAACTTAAACTTTCCTTAATTATATGTCATGCAATTTCTTTTACTACTATTTGTGTAACATCCTCAACCCAAATTATATGTATTTTAATTACATTATATTGGATATATGCATTGGATAAATGATTATTTAGACTCGTGAATTGGATAAGCACGATGATGACACATGCACCATTACATTTAGGACACTTGAACAAATACGTAATGTTTGTATAGTTGCATGGAAAAATGTCTTATGTTATGTTGCATGTTATAGTATCATAAATAATGGTGTTATAGAGCTTATTTTAAAGTATAAGGAGCATCTATGGATTAGGAGATGGATGGAGGTGCTTAAGGAGTGAATAAGAGGGACTAAAAGAGGAAAGTGAACTTCCAACCAACAGGAATGCAACACCATGATTTTGTCTTGTTACAATAGGTTTACAAGTCGAATTTTTAACCCTTTAGGATCAGAATATAGAACTTAGACATGAGGTATAACAGAAGAAAGAGAGAGCTAAGGAAGAAAGAAATGAAAGAAGAAGAAGAAGAAGAAGAAGAAGAAGAAGAAGAAGGAGAGGGAGAAGAGTGCACTGCCTAAGAAGGAAGCCTAAAGTTTTCTAGTTCTGGGAAAATAGGTAAGTTAATTTATCTTCTTCTCAAATGAAATTAACACATGGCATGTTAATCATGCATGGTTAGTGAGAATTTTGGAGTATTTGAGGTAGAAATCTTGGATGGAAGTTGAAATTCAAGAGAACAAGAGCTGATTATGTCGATTTGTGTTGTTAGAGCAAAATTTTCTACCCACGATTTCATAATCCTAGAAGAGGAATTAGGGAAAGTTAAAAATATGAAAGTTATAGCTTTATGCCTCAAATAAATGCATATAAAACAGTTTTGCTTGATTTGGCGTGTGTGAGGAGTTATGGCTCCTTGATTAGGGCTAGTTCACAACCAATCAAAATCACCTCAGTCATTATGTTTTCATATATTTTGATGACTTTATGTACTGATTTAAACAAAGTGAAAAACATTCAATTTGTATGTTTATATCCCCTCTAAATACCTATAAAACATTTTTCAATGATGTGTTGTGTGGAAAGAGATATGGCTCATTGACTGACTAACCCTGTACCCGGATGAAACCTCATCAGTCTTTTAATTCTGTTTTCTAAGAATTTGATGGCCATAGATTGGGAATTTGGTGATATGTAAAACTTGAAAGTTGTGTATTTATGTATTATCTACATACTTATAAAATATTTTTGCCAAATTTAACATGGTTGTTGAGATATTTCTCCTTCATTATGACTGAATGTCAAAATGTTGAAAACCTGCTCACCCTGAGAGGGGTCATTTGCTTTGGTGACTTTATAGGTTGAATTAGACAATGAGTAAAACATGAAAAATGTTCCTATATATGTCTTATAACTTCTGTTAAATCATTATTGGGATTGGATTTGTAAGATTTGAGATATATCTAGTAATGTAATACCTACTCAGGCTAAGATGACATTGAAATAGGGCAAATTCATAAAATTGACCATAAATTATGCAGTGTAAATTTTAGACTAAATTTTGAATATGGTGTACCCATATATGTCTATTTAATTGAAAAAAGAATCAGTCATTTGGATTTATGATTTAAAAGTAATTATAGAAACAACCTATCAAGTTCATGATATTTTCCTAGAGCATATTTGTATAACAAGATGAAAATCTTATTTTATCATCATGGATTGATTTTGTGTATTGGAATAGGTCCTCGAGGAATTGAAGATAATAGTGGGAATAAGTTGGGACCATTCACAGCCTAATAAGCTTGAAGGAAGAGGTAAGTAAATAACTAATAGTACTATACGTGTGATTAGTTAAATGCCATGAACATATACTAAATGGAATGAAATGTTGTTTAATGTGATGATATTGAGGAATACGTTGATGAAAAGATTGTTATACTATTGATTTATTTATTTTCATAAGACGTTGATAAATTATGACTTTGGAATGGGAGTACGTGGTGATATGAGCTGCCAAAGTTATGGGTGTTTTTATTAGTCATTATATTGTTGAAATTTTGTTGGATTTATAGTTGATTTGTTGAAAGACTAATACTTGATGTTGTTGGCATGTAACACTATTCATAGCTTATGTGGCAATGATATATAACAGCTTATGTGGCAATAACATTTGATAGCCTGTGTGGCAATGATATCTATATCATGTGTGGCAATAATATATAATAGCATGTGTGGCAGTAACTTTTGAGAGCCTGTGTGGCAATAACATTCGACAACCTATGTGGCAATGATATTTATAGCCTGTGTGACAATGATATTTATAGCTTGTGTGGCAATAACTTTTGAGAGCCTGTATGGCAATGATATTTATAGCCTGTGTGGCAATAATACATAATAGCATGTGTGGCAGTCACTTTTAAGACCCTGTGTGGCAATGATATTTATAGCCTATGTGGCAATGATATTTATAGCCTATGCGGCAATAATATATAATAGCCTGTATCGCAATAACATTCAATAGCCTGTATGACAATGATATTTATAGCCTATGTGGCAATAATCTATAATAGCCTACGTGGCAATAACATTCGATAGCCTATGTGGCAATGATATCTATAGCTTATGTGACAATAATATTTATAGCCAATGTGGCGACCAAATATGAAAGCCTTTATGGCAGTGACATCTATACCTTATGTGGCAACAATATATGACAGCCAATGTGATAATAACATTTGATAGCCTATGTAGCATTTAAGAGTAAAAACTCTTTATTTCGTGCATGGATATGATGATGAGTTATTTATATTTAAATGTTGTTATGTTATTTGAGATTGAAGTATCATTATGCATTTGCTTACTGAGTATGTAAGCTCACTTTTTTTGCATTAAATTTTCTTTCAGGAAGAGTAGATTAAGATTGCATCTAGTTTACATTTCAAAGTTATTGTCTAGCAGTCTAATAAAAGGTTAGCCCAGTATGCAGTCAATTAGTATTTAAGTTTGTTTAACCATGTATGGTTTATTGTAAATAGTTACTATGTTGTGAAACAAGATACATAGTGTAAAAAAAACAATAATATAATTGAAATAAGGTATTTTAATGACAATGGATAGAATGAGAGGATTTTAATGATATTGTGTCACTTTAGTATTCCATGTTTTATGAATAAGTTAATGCACTTACTTTATGAATGATTAGTAAATGGGATGTCACAATTTGTCTCCCCATTTGGCAAGATCAAAAAGAGAGTAGAATTTAAAATTTAAGTAAAAGTGCATAGGTGGTAAATACATAAAGCATAAATTAGGATAGAAGAGCAATCACATGTCATAAACAAATTCATAAAACAAAAATTGCAAATACTTTTATTTATGGAAATAGAAAAATGTGGGATCACATACTTACAAAAGAAATAAAGTAAACAAAGGAAAAGAAAAAACTATAAGCCTAAGAAAGAATACTAAAAGATTGGAGAGCTATCATCATCTCTAAAATCAGCAATTTCTTCATTTGTACCTCTTCTTTGTGCTTCATCCCATTCCTTTACGTCTTGATTTTTTTCTTCTTTCAGAGTATCCTCCCAACTCATCAAAATTAAGGAGGTGGCAAGGACTAGCACCCACTTGCTCTTGAAGATCCACCAAGTCACTATGGAGGTGGGAAAGTAGAAGAAATCTCATCTTGATTATCCTCATAATTTTATCCAATTTCTTATTTACTGAGGAGAGAGAGATATCAGAGGATTTAGTTTTAGGTTTAGGTTGGGGAGGTGGAATAGGTTGGGTACCCTCTTTTATGACAAGCCTCTTCCTCTTTGAGGCTTGAGAAGTTTCAAGCATCTTAGCCCTAAAAGAACCCAAGGTGTAGGTATAAGAATCTAAATGTATAGCCTTGGCATTGGTTAGGTAGGGCAAGTCAAAGAAATTATGGGATGGCAAGTACTTTTTTATGAGAAATTTTTCATTTTCCTATTTAGTGCTCCCACATATCTATAAATTGATATGACATAAAAAGGTTGAAGAAATTGGCTCTCAGGTTTGGTACTCATGTGAATCAATTGATCAACAAAGTATCAGTTGGTTTGCATGGGTTTATTTTTTAGTTAAATAGAAAAGAAAGGTTAGGTCCTTTTGAGAGACCTTTTTCATTCCCATTACCTCTTGCATTTATGAAAAAGGTGATGATACGATGAAGAAGCCAATAGGGAAGGGTTCGAATATATTTGGATAAAGATGTTTTTGGGTCTTGTTTTGTTTCAATGGAAATTATGGATCAATGACATCAAGTGCAGAGAGGATGAAAGGAATATCATCTCCCACTTGAAGATTAAAAAGGTTGGAAAGTTGATCAAAAGTGATAAAGAAACAATCCCTAAAAGCTCAAAAAATCAACCTATACTGACTTCCTCTAGATTTGGCCTTCGGCTTAAAGTGATCATGCACATGAACTCTCTAACGATTTCTTTATAGCCAGGTTCATCTCGAAAGATAAACTTGTTGGACTAGGGTAGTTAACCCTAAGTCTTGGACCTCTTTTGATCTTGACAAAGGGGATTGATCAATTCTAATGTTTTAATTTAGTGTTGTTTCGCGGTTTTTTTGTTACTTTTTAAGTTGGAAGTTGGATAGAGATCTTAGTCTTCAAAAAATGTAAAGTGACTTCTAAATCACGATCACAATCTAAGATTCACAACCGCAATCCATGAGAAGACTTTCTAGAAAATCAGATAGACGAAATCGCGGAGTCTTCTCGGCCATGACTCATCCAAAAAGAAACTCTAAAAGTGACAGATGAATTTGTGATGTAAAGCTTGCCTCAATCGCGACTGTGAATTTCAAAGTAACTCAAGATGTAATCAAGTCCACAATTACAGCTTGACAAGTGTCCCATTTAACCATTTGAGTCAAAAATCACAATGAGAACTTATTGATAGTGACCGCGAACCTAAAAGAATATGATGAACACTTTTGGTAGAGGAATTCATGTCCAGAGTCACGTCCTGTACAAGATAAATCATGACCGCTACTTTTGAGAGTAGGTGAAAGGCAACGACTATATTTTCTTAGTGAACTAATTAGAAGCTGCCACGTGGACTAGCCGTTAGACACAAATGGGGTTTTCCTTATGGAATTTGGAATTTGCGACCGTGAATCAAGATTGTCAAGCATTTAATGCGAAAATCTGTCTAGCACACTTTGATGATTTTGTACTAATTTTATTGCAACATCTCTTTGGTGGGTTGAGGCTATAAATACCTCACTAAACAGATGTAAATGCAAGAGAATTGATAACTTTGTAATGAAACTCTTACAATTTTACTACTCACTCTTTTTTATTCTTTAAGTCATTATTGGGTGTGAGCATAAACACCAATTGTAATAAGTTATAGTGTGAGCCTATCAAAACACTAAGAGAGGTTGTTGTGTGAGCCTGTTAAGACACAAGTGTAAAGGTTATTGTGTAAGCCTCAAAACACAAGTGTATAGGTTGTTGTATGAGCCTGTTAAGACACAAGTGTAAAGGTTATTGTGTAAGCCTCAAAACACAAGTGTATAGGTTGTTGTATGAGCCTTCAATACACAAGTGTGAAAGTTTGGTATAAGCTTAAAAACACCTTTGTAAGATAATGGAACACCCAATTTCTAAGAATTGGGGAGTGGATGTAGGATTGCTTATACTCGAACCACTATAAATTGTGTGTTTTTTTCCTACTCATTTCTTTTCTCTCTTTCTAATTTTAATTTTTATACACCAATTCAACCCCCCCTTCTTGGTGCCTAGGGCCAATAAATGGTATCATAGCCAAGCTTCACAATCAAACCTTCATTGGGTGAACAAAGATCATGGCAAAAGAGGGAATCCACTCACAACTTAAGCCACACTTTGATGGAACAGACTATACTCATTGAAAGTATAGGATGGAGATCTATCTTGACATAGATGTGGTGGACCTTTGGGACGTGGTCATCAAGGAATGAAAGCCACCCACTAGAGTTGTGGATGGTCATAAAGAATTAATCCCAAGGGAAGAATGGGTTGAAGCTCACCGGAGATCAAATGGCAAGAATAAGAGAGCAATGGCCATTCTTCTAAGCTCACTCTCTAGAGAAGAGATTGGAAGAGTGCAACATTGTCATATAGCACATGCCATTTGGAAGACTCTAGAGAACTATCATGAAGGCACAACTCTAGTCAAATCAAGCCGTTTGAAGATTTATGTCACCAAATGAAAACTCTTCACGATGAAGGACAATAAGAGCATCACATAAATGACAAATAGGCTCTTGTCCATTATCACCAACATGAAGAAATTTGGAAGAGCTCTCACTATCTATGAGGTAAACATAAAAATCCTTAAAACTGTTTCTCTATATAAATTTGGTGTTAGAGTTTACAGCATACAAGATTCCAATCCGGAGATTAGAAAGGTTCCAACAGATGTGTTGATAGGCAAACTCTTAACTCATGAGTTGGCCTTACAAAAAGATGAACAAATGAATAAGCTAAGAGGCCAAGGGGACACACCAGCAAAAAGAGAGAAAAACCATGGCTCTTAAAGCTTCAACAAAAGAGAAGGAGGTAGAGATCACCTCAAGTGATGAAGAAAGTGACAAGGAGAAAAAGAAGAGTTTTTCAGCCACTTGGGATGAAAGCTCAAGTGAAGAAGAGGAAGAAGGAAAGGTTGCCAACATATCTTTCATGGCACAAGAAGATTTTACAAATGAGGTAAGTACTTCTTCCCATTCTCATTCTGATTT
>CATIWR010320730.1:0-37713 GCA_949677035.1 Omphalea diandra | reverse complement strand
AAAACATCCACTCCACCCCTCACCCCCCCCCCCCCCCCCCCCCCCCCCCCCCCCCCCCCCCCCCCCCCCCCCCCCCCCCCCCCCCCCCCCCCCCCCCCCCCGGAGTACAAAAGCGTTACATGGAATTAATGTCATCAAAATGGAATTGATTTATTAGTTCTATTGATTTAACTGCAAATTATAATAAAGATAATTTGATTTGTAAAAACTGAACTAGTAAAATATCATTCAAATCACATTGAATTATTCAAGAACTTGTTCAAATCACATGAATTATGAATTGCAAACAATATAATTTGGATTTATAAATATAAATTACTTATAAAATTTACAAAAATATTATTCATTAGCTTTGTATTTTCAGAATAACAATTGATATATTTTTTATGTAAATAAACATATATAACACTACTGTTGAACAAAATTTTGAATATTTTTAACTTTGTTATATATTTATCATTTTAAATAAAGACATTTTTTTGTTGTTGGCATTTAGTAATATATTTGATATTTTGTGTATAAACTTACTACTTTTATTACTCAATTAATAATAATACCAATAATAATAGCAATTCAACTATGAGTCAAATAGTTCAACTGATTCCATCTTTTTTTTTTTTTTTTTTAAGAATAGATTCATCTAAGGCATCATTTGGATTAAGGGATTTCAAATGAGAGATTTCATAAAATTTATGAATTTAAGTTAAATTCATCATTTAGCAAGCCAAAAAATATCACAATTCATGAATTTTGTAAAATTTACCATTCTCCAAAATTCTTCATTTTGAGAGTTTTCACTTTTCTACCAAAGGGTGGAAAAATTTTAAATCCATTATTTTTAACAAATAATGGATTATTATAATATTTTTTTAGTTTAAGATTATCTCTAACAATCTATAGATTTTATGTTCAAACTAAATAATAAAATTTTCAAAATTTATTGATTTTACTATCTATGGATTTTGAGGTTGTGTATTTCACAGTCACTCTAATGCTTAAGTTAGAATGTGAATTTTTAGGAGTTTGAAGTTTATGATAAAAAAAAAAAAAGAAAAAAAGAAAAACCAATGACAGTAGAATTATGAAAAAGAGAGAAACTGAATTGTAAAGAATCAAAGTTAACTACCTTTTTTTTTCCCTTGTAGTTTTGTATTTTAAGTTATGTTAATAACCATTGCAAGCATTGAAGTGATTCTAGACTACATTATCTCCAAAAATTAAGAGAATAAATCTTTTTCGTCTTTTGAACGCTAAAAGTATTTCACTATCATTAATGAATTATCGAATAACATACTTGTACGACCTTTTAATCTAGGTTAGCCTAAGAAACCACCCATTCTTAGGACAAGTATTCATCTGTAGGTCTTTCAGTTATTTGAAGATTATCAATGTCTCCTCCCTCCTTCCCCCCCCCCCCTATTTCTGACATAAATGTCAATTTGATCTTTTGTTGATTTTGTCCTCCAACTGGACATATACTTCTAGATCTTTCTATCTTCAGTAATTGCATCTCTTGGGTGCTCTAAAAATTTCTCGCCCTCAGTTGTAGAGACTCTTTTTTAAAAAAAAAAAATAACTGTGTCAATAACTATTGCCCTTTGCTCTAAAGTCTTGAGACAAAACCCTTGTGCTTCTTGTAATTATTGCAAGCACATCCACTCACGTTGTCCTTTCACAACAAAAAGGGAGGTTTAATGTTCATAGTCACGTTTACTACTTCTTGACCTCTTATTTTTGCCAAATCCTTTATATCTTTTCCCTAGGCTTTACTGCTATTTTTTTTCTTCCCTTTTACTCATTAAATTGTGCCAAGGAAACCTTTGCAATCCACTTTTAGGTACTGTAGACTTTTTTCTCAACCTTTTTCTTCTTCAATTTATTTCTTTTTTCTAAGGCCATGGCGAGGTTTATTAAGCAAGTTGTGGTAAAATTGAGGGCCCACCAAAGCATTATCAAGGAGTGGAATACAGTATCTCCAAGAGATTTATCAAATTCTAGTAGAATATGAATGGACCCTTACTCTTTTAGTTATAAGGTTCTTGGCCCCGTGGATAAAGGTTTTATAATTATATATTAAAAACAACTAAAGTTAGGATTAGATTCCCACTTCATTAAATACTTCTAGGCTACCTAACATTTTATTTTGTTCCTTTAACCTAATTTCACCCTAATGCCATCTAGTTCCTATACAATCTCATTAAGATTTGCCAGGTGAAGGGATTGGTCTTAGTCAACCCTCACATCCAATAACTCTACATCTAGACAATATGTATAATAGAGTTATTCCTTTCTCTTATAGCTCAGTCTAACAATAAAATTATGTTTGGTCTTCCTTCATCAGTGAAGGATTGGTTGAACAAATTTTTCTTGGTCAAACATCATTCGGACCTAGACCCCCTCCCTTGAACCTTTTTAGACAAACCCTTTATCTCTTCCTTTACCCTTAGTAAGGAAGAATTGAACACTTGTTTCAAGGTTATGTTAGAGTATTTCATAATTCATCCTTCCACGAGGAAATTGAGCCCTCAGGTTAAAAACCCAGCCAAAAAGTTAGAGAGTGGTGATTGATCTAAGAAAGTGGAAGAGGATAATATCGAATTCTTGCAAAAGGTCTTTGAGGAAAAAAAAAGAGAGGTACTAAATGATATCTTCTACTATATTGCATATGTAACTAATTTTTACTAAAAACGATCTTATACAGGTAAAATAGAATTCTTCAAGAATGTTCAAGTTAACTTTGATGATAAGCAAGAGTTCAACTTTGGTCCCTCACCTCCCTGCACAATGGCCCAAATAGGTGAAGTCATTGGTTTTGAACAAAATCAAAAGAATCCTATTGATACTCTCACTCCTTCTCTCGCTGCCATCATCATCCTCTTACCTCCCCTTACTGCTTTAGCAAAGAGGGCTAAATAAGCTAAAAAGGAGAAGAAGAAGAAGAAGAGAAAAAGGAAGCTCTAGATGGAGGAGGATGATGAAAAAGATGAAGAAAGACAGAAGCTGAGGGCTACACAAGTACTAGAGGAGGAATGCCCGAACCTCCCACCCTGGTTGGAGGCAAACTCTAGTGGAACAATCTAGAGCCTCATCGTCTATGACAAGTTCATGGACTTCACCAACTTGGGGCTAAACAGGGGGAAGTGGATGACTATGCCTTTGGCCAACCTCAAATGAATGAGTGCAATGCACCTATTAAAAGGTATACAAGTGCTAGTGGAAAGTCAAAGAAGGCAAACTAAGACCGAGGCATCTTCTACTATAAGTACCTCAACACTTTATGTTTACAGTTTAATCTTTTTAACCATTTAACTTTTAACTATTTCATGAGAAGGCTATAAAGAAGAAGATTAAGGCAATTGAGTAGAAGGCTAGGGAAAGAAAAAGATGAATGAGATGGTTGCATGTCATGAAGCTGAACTAAAAAAAGACTCAACTCTCCTACACTAAGGAGATCATGAGGTAGGGCTTTGAAATTATTCAACTCAAGAAGGCCTTAAAGCATAAGATCAAACAGGTCTCCACTGGTGGCAAGGTATCACTTAAAGAATAAATTAGAGGAGGTTGTAGCTTTAGCTAAGATGAGAGAGATGGAGATGTCTACCTTGTGCTCCTTGTCCCTCAAGTGGTACAACTAGGGTGTTTAAAAGTGTCTTGAGGCAGACCATCTATGCTCCAATTTATCGGGGCTTAAAAGCATTGACTATAATGCCCTATTCTAACTTATCGTATGCACCTATAAGAGAACTAATAGTAGAGAGTTTATATTTGATAGCTCGTGCCCCACTATTAATTTTGAGCTAAACTAGTAAACTAGGATGGTTTAAGTGAGAACCATACCTTCAAGGGGGCTCGTTTGTGCAAAGAGACGAGATTGTTGTTGATAAGCTTCAACTTTTAAGACTAGCAATGTTAGATATGATCTTTCAATTTCTACTTTAGGGCTTGAAGAAAATTCTCCATCAGTAATTTTCAAACAAAGAGGTAATTCTTAAACTGGTGGTGGCATCACCAAATTGGTGGAGGCCAACACAATCGATGACCTTAATGGTAAGACCCTCGAGGACCCGTCAAACGAAAAAAACATATAGCCCACATAAAAAGTTGAAGTCTATTTTTTGTAGTTGTATTTTTATATATAAAACTTTCAAACTTGTATATATTTTAAACAACGAATGAACAGTTTTTTAATTTTTCTAGCGATGTTTATCTGTTCCATTAATAATGAAACAATTAACAAAGTACTAACTTCTAACAATAACTTAATCAGTTATGAAGCATTCTTTTAAAAGAACAGTGTAATGTAAATACTTTAAAGAAAGTGAATAAGTTTAGATCAGGACCTAGAGAGGACTTAATTCTTAAATTAAGTACCAATTAATTATCGTTCTTCAAGTTTAACTAATATGAACTTTTGACTTAAAGCATTGGCTGGACAGTTGTGTTGAAACACTGGACTTGTACGATCAATGGCCTTTATAGAGTTTAAACCTTTGTACTTGCACAATATTAATGGCCTTTTTTGGGGACCAAACCCATATACTTAGAAAATATTAATAGTTTTGTTAGGGGCTATAAAATATTTATGACCTTTTTGGAGACCAAACGCTTGTATTTGGAAAATTTTTGTGGCTTTTTAGGGTGAATCCTGTACTTGGAAAATATTTATGTCTTTTTTATAGATCGAATCCTTATAACATAATGGACATATTGAATGAATACTTCATTAATAGTACCTACAAAGGTTGTATACATTCCAAAATCTTAGGATACGTTGTCCCTCTAATGTTACTAACTAGTAAGCCCTATTTCCTACTACATTTACAACTAAGTAAAGCCCTTCCCAGTTAGCTTTAACTTTTCCTATCCCAACATCCCCTTTGCCTATGTCTACTTTTCTAAGTACCAGATCATCTTTCTGAAAACATCTTTAGTGAACCCTTTTATTATGATATTATGTGATCTTTGCCTTGTATGTTGTTATTTGATTAACTGCTTGTTCCCTACATTCTTCGAGCAAATGGTTGCAGGGTTTATTCCTTTAGTCATTGACATTTGGGTTAAACAGTTGGACTCTGAACCTAGTCATGTTGATTTTTATTGGTACCGCTGCTTTCATATGCCGCAAGCAAGGCTAAGTGATGATTCTCTATGAGCCTTTATAAGGGTCATTCGATACATTTAAAGAACATATGGTAATTTCTTGTCCCACTTTCCTTCAGTTTTGTCGAGTCTCTTTTTGAGATCGATGAGGTTGGTTCAGCTAATGACTTCCATTTATCCATTAGTTTGAGGATAAGACACCAAAGTGAACCGTAAAGTGATATTAAGGTTAGGCAGAACTGTTTGAAATTGTTAGAATCAAACTATTTTTCATTATCTGTGATAAGTGTGTTAGAGATGTCGAATATATAATTAACTTCTCTTCAAAAAAAATTTCTACCTTCTTAGCAATGATGGTTATTATAGCTTCAGCCTCAACCTATTTGGTAAAGTAGTCGACGGTGATGTTGATGAACTTACATTATCCTGTTGCTTGGGGGAAAAGGTTAAAAATGTCCATTCCCCATGTGGTGGACAACTAAGGACTGATGATGTTTATTTGTTGTGTAGTTGAGATTTTAGGAATTTTATCATGTTTATGACACCTTTTGTAAGTACATATCAAGTCTTTGACATCCTTTTTTGTTGTAGGCCAATAAAACCCTTAGATTAAGGCTTTATAAGCAATGACATATGATTTTTCATGTGTACCACAAATGCCTTTGTATATCTCATGAAAAACGTAGTTGCCTTTATCTTGAGAGACATATTTGATCTAAGGATGTGTAGTTGACGTTTGGTAGAGTACCCCATTATGGAAGGAGTACCTTGCTTACCTTTTTCTGAGTCTTTAGTGACCTATGTTCAATCATCTATAACTCTCTTTTATCAAAATATTGGATGACTGACTTCATCCAATTGTTTTATTCTGCTATATTTAAGATCTCATGTTTTGTAATTATGAGATGGTGCCTTTCTTCTTAAGCTAAAAGTTCTAGTATGCCTCTCCTTATTCTGCTACAACTTTAGCTAACATATCTACTTTTTTATTCTCTTCATAAGGGATTCATAAAATTGTCTACACTTCTTCTTGTTAAGCAAGTCTACTGAGTACTCTTTAAGTATTTGGCTAGGTTATCATCTTTTGTTTGAAAGTCTCCTATGATCTTGTTAGCTATTACCATAAAGTCATTGAACACTTGTAACTCCTCTACATGAACCTCTATGGCTAGGTTGAGCCTAGAGACTAGGGTCTAATACTCTATAACATTGATGGTAACCCTAAACTTTAAAGTAATGGTATATATAACTTTAGTTTTACCAGGGCTTTGAAGAACCGTTCTTGCTCCAGCTCCATATTCGTTGGATTGGCCATTTACATGTAACGTTTATGCCTCATTTGTGGGAGTAAAGACTTATTTTTCACCCGTCATCTCTATAACAAAGTCAACTAAACATTGGGTCTTTAAGGCTATACGTGGTTCATATGTGATATCGTGTTTGTTAAGCTAAAGGGCCCAATATACCAACAATCCAAAGGTGTCTAGACACTATAAAGCTTTTCAAAGAGGTTGATCTATTCATACCATGATGGTGAGTGCTTGAAAATAAGGCCTTAACTTTCTTGCCAAGACCACTAGGGTTATAACTAGCTTTTCCAACCTGGGATACCTGACTTTTATGCTCTAGAAGACTTGGCCAGTGTAGTAGATGGGATGTTGTTCTCCATCCACCTCTCATATCAAAACAAATGTGATTATTTCTTCACTGCCAATAAGGTAAATGTATAGTTTTTCACTTGCTTCAAGTTTACTCAAGAGTGGTGGAGTACTAAGGAACACTTTGAGGTCTTCAAATGCTATTTGATAGTTTTCTAACCATTTGAAATGTTTGATATTCTTTAAGTTCTTGTGAAAAGGTAGATACCTTTTTGTTGAATAGGAGATGAATAATCTTAGCATCGTGATCTTTTGGTTTAGCTTTTGTACCTCAATAATGGCTTGGGGTGCTTCATGTCTAAAATAGCTTAAATCTTTTTAGGGTTTGCCTCAATCCTTCATTTAAAAATCATGAACCCTAAGAATTTGCTTGCCTTTACTCCAAATGTACACTTGTCTAGGTTCAGTTTCATGGCATACTTGTTCAAGACATTAAGAACCTCTTATAGATCATTTGCATGAGCCTCATCATTTTTACTTTTAATAATAATGTCATCTACGTATACCTTGACATTATTACCAATTCGTTCTATGAACATGAAGTTCATCAAACTCTAATAGGTTGCCCTCAAGTTTTGGAGGTTGAAGGGTATCTTTGTGTAATAATTAGTGTCTAAAATGTTATAAAAGTAGTATTCTCTTCATCATTTGGATGCATTGGTATTTGATGATATCCTTGTGTAGCATCAATATAGTTGTACTTCGAAAAACATACAGTAGAGTCTATCAACTAATCGATGTTTGACAATGGATAGCTATCTTTGGGCACGCTTTGTTCAAGTTTATTAAGTTTATGGACATGCTCTACTTATCATTCAATTTTCTTACCATTACAACATTAGCCATCCAGCTAGGATACTTTACCTTTTTAATAATTCTAGCATGCTGAAGTTTAGATACTTTTTTTACCAAGGCTTACTACCTTTCAAGGGTGAATATCATTTTCTTTCATTTTACTAGATTTGTTTTATGGTTCATGGTTAGCTTGTGATAATATGTATAGATCCCATGTATCTCCTCTGACTTATAGGCAAATGTTTCAACATTCTTTTAAATGACTTGACTCATTCAGTCAGCCGCCATCAAACTCATATGGGCATCCATTCTAACTATTTTATCAATAGAAATGTTGAGTTCAATTAACTTACCAATTGGTTTTAAACATTCCCTCTCTTTTGGATCAACTGAATCACTAATAGATGATGGTTCGTTAAGTTAAAGGGCCATATGGTTGCACTTATTCACCATTCTTTGGTCCCTTCGAATAGTCACCACTCTCTGGAGTGTAGATATCTTCATGGTTAGATACCTAATGCTATGTATTTCTCCTGACTCATATAAATAAAACTTGCTAAGAATTCCATTTTATGAAAATTCTTCATCTATAATATGAATTAATGTTCTTACTATTGATGTCAACCTGAATCATTCTACTATCATTCCACTATCAAGACTGTCACTTTTATGGACTTTAATTATTTTCCTCCTAACCATATAAACAGTTTACTGACTCTTTTAAGATTCGCCAGCACACTGCTCATGCCACTTATTGGCCCTTAAGCATTAAGAATAGGGGGTTGAATTGGTAGGAATCTAAAAAAAATGTTTTGAGGGAAGATAAAGTGTTTGGAGATTGAAGATAAGAAGAAATAAAGAACACACAATATTTATAAAGGTTTAGTTGTTAACAAACCCTACACCCACTCCCTAGTTCCTCACAATTAGGTGTTTCACTAACTCAAACTAGTGTTTCCAAGCTCACACTAAACTTGTACAATGTGCTTTAATGGCTCACACACAACTCTATAGTTTGTGTATCAAGGCTCACACAAAAACCTCACTCAAGTGCTTTACAAAAGCCCACACTTTAACCTATTACAAGAGTTTTGACAGCTAGGCTAACTCTCAAACCCAAATACAATGGTGTTTAATGCTTACACCCAATAACAATTACTCACATACAAAGAATAAGAAGTTGTGAAGCAAATTTGCAAGAGTTTGGCTATAATTAATGAAATTATATTTTATTCATATTTGTTTGGTGGAGTATTTATAGGAAACAACCACCAAAGAGACGTTACTTACAAACTATGCCTAAATCTCTAAGGTAAGCTAGGAAGATTTTACATTAAATGTCTGTCAAACTGATGTTGCGGTCGTGACTGGCATTTTGTATTCGCGAATTTCCAATTTGCACTAGAAAGATCGAAATTACGATAAATAACCCTATTTTATGTCTAACGGCTAGTCCACATAACGTGCTACTATTGGTGTTTCAAGAAATATAGTCATTATGTTTGACTAACTAACTAAAAGTCACAGTCACAATTAAGATCCTTCTAAGACACGATAGGGACCACAAATTCTTCTATTTGGTGAGGAGAGATCACTCCCATGGGTCGTGGTTGAGATAGGTTTTTCACCCTTACAAATTTTAATATCCTAACGGTCATTATGGACACTTGGCATGTTATGATTGTAGACTTGGTTCCCTCTATTCAGCTACAAAATTCATGATGGCAACTCAGGATACGAACACCACCATGAATCTCTCTATATGACATTCAAGTCTTCCTTCGTTGGATCGTGATTGTGATTTCTTTTGCAAATTCATCTGGTCCAAGTTCATCTATCCTTGTTACAAAGTTGAGGTCATGATTTAGAAGTTCTTGACCGTGAATTTGGATGCCTTATTCAATGCTAGAGATTTAGACTTTCATCCAAATTTCAATGCAAACCTAACTTAAAAACTGTAAAAACAACACTTAAATAAGACATTAGTATCTACCAATCTTCATTGTCAAGATCAAAAGAGACCTTTGACTTAGGTTTGACTAACCTAGTCCAACAATCTCCCTTTTTTTAATTTTGACAAGTTAGATTGATTTTACTTAAAGAAAAATGAATGGCATGAATGTGAAGTTGAGATAGTCAACATTTTTAACAGAATACTTGATCAAATAAGTTTATAAAAGATTGATATTTTTAATTGGACTGCTCTCATTGCTCCTCTTCTACTTATGCTTCCCTTGATAATATGTCATGCAAATTCTTTTGCCACTATTTCTCTCCCTCATTGGCAAGATCAAAAAGAGAGTAAAATTTGAAATTTTAAGTAAAAGGGCTTAGATGACAAATATATAAAGCATAAATTAAGATAGAATAATCACACATGATAAATAAGTATATGAAACAAGTATAGAGCAATCACACATGATCAACAAGTATATGAAATAAAAATTACAAACTCTTTTACTCATAGAAAACTGTGGGATCACATACTTACAAAGGAAATAAAAGAAAAGAAAATATTATAAGCCTAAGAAAAAACTAAAAGATTAAAGAGTTATCATTATCTCCAAAGTCAGCAATTTCTTAATTTTCACCTCCTTCTTATGTTTCATCCCCTTCCTCTATCTCTTGATCATCTCTTCTTCAGGAGTATTATGCCAATCCTCAAAATCAGGGAGGTGGCAAGGAGTAGCACCCACCTTTTCTTGAACATCCACTAAATCATTATAGAGGTGGGAAAGTATAAGAAATCTTCTCTTGATCATCCTCATAACTTTGTCTTGTTTCTTGTTGATTGAGGAGAGAGAGAGGGCAGAGGATTTTGTTTTAGTCTTAGGCTGGGGAGGTGGAATTGGTTGAGCACCCTCTTATGATGAGCCTCTTTCTCTTTAAAGCTTAAGCAGTTTCTAGTCTTTAGCCCTAAATGAACCCAAGTAGTAGGTATAGGAATCTAGATGTATGGCCTTTGCATTTATTAGGTAACGCAAGTCAAGATTAGGATGGTAAGTACTTCTTTGTGAAGAATTTCTCATTTTCCTTATTGAGTGCTCCCACATATCGATAAATTGTGATGACATAAGAGGGTAAAAGAAATTGGCATTTCGGCTTGGTACTCATGTGAATCAATTGATCCACAAGGTACCAGCCAATTTGGATAGGTTTATTTTTAGTTAAACATAAATGAAAGGCTAGGTCCTTTTTGAAAGATCTTTTTGTTATCATCACCTCTTACATTGATAAAGAAGGTGATGATATGATGAAGAAGTCAATTGAGAAGAGTTTGGACATATTTGGGTAAAGAAATTTTTAGGTCGTGTTTGGTTTCAATTGATATCTCATATCAAAACTCTGAGTAAATGATATCAAGTGCAGAGATGATGAAAGGAATATCATCTCTCACTTATAGATGAAAGAGGTTGAAAAGTTGCTCAAAAGTGATAAAGAAAGGATCCCTAAAAGCCCTGAAAATCATCCCATACTAACTTGCTCTAGATTCTGCTCTACGGCTCAAAGTGACTGTGCATATGAATTTTCAAAACATTTCTTCCTAGCTGGGTTCGTCTCTGAAGATAAACTCATTCTCGCCCATATTGTATAGGTAGGCATGGATTATCTTTGATTCCTAGGGATTCAAGGAGAAAGGTTAAGGGAATCTTATTGGGTTGGATGATTTTGGAAGAATTGGCTTTGTAGCGGTCCTTTTCTTCTTTAGTGATCTCTTTCATCAAGTGAAAGGTAGAAGGACCTGAGGGTTGGGTTATGCCCTTTCCTTTCTCTGCTTAGGAAAATTTCTTAGAAGCCATTGGAGATGAGAGAATATTAGAAAAGGTTTGAGTTAAGAGAATGAAGAGAGGTGAAGAGATTGAGAGAGAGTGAAATGAAATACTATTAAAAGGTTTAAATAGGCAAAGAATAGGTGCGAAAATGGTAAAAAAATGGTCAGATTTGCAATCAATGAGGGGTGTCATCGATAAGCAGTCAAATCAGTTAATGTTTAGTAGTTACTGTAATTTGTGACTGCAAACTGCAAATTGCAATCACTAATTACAAAAAATTTGAGTAATGGACAAAAATTTCTCAAAAATTAATAGAGTCAATGGTCAAAACTTTTGAATCTTGAAAAAATTCGCGGTGGAGAATAGAAATTTGAACGTGAAATGATGGGTGATAGAAAGATTGGCAAGTGCCTATAAATTGCGACCACAAAAAAATTAGCGATCGCAAATTACGAGGCAAGAAAAGAACTATGAAGAGATAAGATTTGACCTTCTAAGTTGTGATCCACTTAATATATTGATGTTGAATTCATGCAAATTGGCATGGAGAAGCACATTTGCATAAAGAATTAAGACATCCAAAAAAGTATAGTACACATCCATTAAATATAACAATCAATCATTCAAAACAAAGCATCAAACAAAGAACATTCTAAAAGATCTAATTTTCAGTCCATGGAGCTTCCATCAAGCATTCTCAACTCTCTCTTAATGAAGTTCATCCTTTCTTCATTGATAGGCTTAGTGAAAATATCCACAAGTTGATGATTAGTGTTAATAAACTCCAACATATATCACCATTTTAGACATTATCTCTAAGAAAATGATGTTTAATATCAATGTGTTTACTCCTAGAGTTTTGGATAAGATTCTTTAAAAGATTTATTGCACTAGTATTATCATATTTAATAGGAATGTGATCAACAATTTTGCCATAATCCTTTAATTGTTATTTCGTCCAAAGATCTTGGGTGCAACAATAACCCATAGCCACATATCTACTGTGGCAGTGGATAAGGCAATCAAAACTTGCTTCTTACTAAACCAAGACACTAAGCATTCGCCTATGAATTGACAAGTTTCAAAAGTGCTCTTTCTATCTAGCAAGCTACTAACATAATTCACATCCAAATATCTTATAAGGCTAAAGGATGAAATTCTAGGATACCATAAACCTAAATGTAATGTGCCATATAAGTATTTAAAAATCCTTTTAACAGCATCAAAATGTGATTTGTTAGGTCAAGATTAAAATCTAACACACATGCATACACTAAACATGATGTCAGGTTTAGAGGCAATGAGATATAGTAGATAATTAATCATACCTCTATATCTCTTCTCATCAATAAACTTACCCAATTCATCATTGTCTAGTTTGATGGTAACACTCATTAGTGTCTTTGCCACTTTTCATCCTTCCATACCAAATTTCTTAAGTGTCTTTTGTGTGCTTGGCTTGGTTGATGAAAATCTCTTTTTTGGTTTGCTTGATTTGTAGGCCAAGAAAGAACTTAAGCTCTCTCATCATGCTTATCTCAAATTCCTTAGTCATACACTTAGTAAAATCCTTACAAAGAGATTTATTAGTAGCACTAAATATGATATCATCAACATATATTTCTATAATGAGTGTGTAATGATTGTGCCTTTTAACAAACAAAGTTGTATCAACCTTCCCTCTTTCAAAATCATTTTACAAAATAAATGAACTAAGCCTTTCATACCAAACTCTTGGAGCTTGTTTCAAACCATACAAAGGCTCTATTTAACTTAAAAATATGATTTAAAAAGATATGAGATTCAAAACCATAAGGTTGTTCAACATAAACTTCCTCCTTAATGAGACCATTTAAAAATGTGTTTTTAACATCCATTTGGAAAAGTTTAAAATTCATGTGACATGTATATGCTAAAAGAATTCTAATGGCCTCTAATCTTACTTTGTAGGCATAGGTTTATCATAATTAATGCTTTCCTCTTAGTTGTACCCCTTTTCAACCAATTTATCCTTATTTCTAGTAATGAAACCTTACTCATCTAACTTATTCCTAAACACCTACTTGCATCCTACAATAGAGTGTTCCTTAGGCCTAAGAACAAGTTCTCATACATTACTTCTCTCAAATTGGTTGAGTTTCTCTTACATAGCAATCACCCAACTCTCATCATCAAGAGACTCATCAATAAATTTAGGCTCAAATTGAGAAAAAAATGCAAGATTATTGTCTAAAGAATTGAGTTGTGATCTAGTACTTATATCCTTGGAAGTATCACCAATTATTAGATCCTTTGGGTGATGTTTGGAGAATCTCTAATCCTTGGAAGGATCTTGATTTGAGGTTTTTGCTTATTGAGGTTAAGATTACTTTTCTTCTTTGATGACTTGTCTTCATCATGATTTTTAGTCATCTCTCTTGAGGTTGACTCCAACTCCAATTTTTCAAAGTCACCTATAAGATTATCAATAAGAGAACTTTTTCTAAGATTAAGTTTACGAGATTCATCAAACATAATATTCATAGACTATTCAACAACCATAGTACTTTTATTGAAAACTCTATAAGCTTTGCTAGAGGTGGAATATCTTTGGAAAATACCTTCATTTGTCTTTGAATCAAATTTTTCAAGAATATTCTTGGTATTTAAGATGTAGCACTTGCACCCAAAGACTCTTATGTATGACAACTTAGGCTTTCTACCGTTTCAAAGCTCATAAAAAGTTTTATTGAGAATGGGACTTTTGAAAACATGATTTACAATGTAACATGAAGTGTTGTTAGCTTCAGCCCAAAAGTAATTAAGCAATGAATACTCATTGAGCATAGTTCTAGCCATCTCTACTAGTATTCTATTTTTCCTCTCTACAACACCATTTTGTTGTGGTGTTCTAGGAGTTGAAAAATTATAAAAAAAAATCTCATTCTCTAAGTAATAAGATTCAAAAGATTCATTTTGAAATTTTTTTCTGCGGTCACTCCTTATAGAAGAAATGAAGTAACCTTTTTCATTTTGAACTCTTTTTGCAAAACTTTTAAAAGCATCAAAGGTGTCATGCTTATGCGCTAGAAAGGATACCTGAGTAAACCTAGAGCAATCATCAACTAGGACAAGTGCATAATATTTTCCACTTAAACTAGCACTCCTAGTAAGTTCAAACAAGTCCATATGGATAAGTTGAAGAGGTCTAGATGTACTTAAAACATTTTTTTTCTTTGAAAGAGGATAGATGTTGCTTTCCCATTTGGCATGGTTCATATGTCTTGTTTTTTTAGAACTTTAGCTTGGGAAGACCTTCCACTAGCTTTCCTTTTGATAAGCTTTGTAGGAGTTCCATGCTAGCTTATTCAAGTCTTTTATGCCAAAGCCAAGCTTCATTGCTAAGTGACATAAGACACTTGAAAAATTGGTTAGCCAAATTATCTAAGTCAATTATGTAGGTATTGTCTTTCCTTTCACCCCTGAATATTACCTTTTTATCCACCAAAGTGGTAACTCGACATTCTCTAGGGTCAAAGGTGACTTTGTTACCCTTATCACATAATTGACTTACAATAAGTAAATTATGTAGTAAACCATCTATAAGTAAAACATCATCAATCAGAGAACAATCATTTTTACCAATAGTTTCAATGCCAATTACCTTACCTTTGGCATTGTTTTCAAAAGTGACATTGCCACCTTCCTTCTTTTTTATGGCCATGAATAGCTTTTTCTTACCTGTCATGTGCTTTGAGCATCCACTATCCACATGTCAATCATTCACTTCATTGGTGGTTGCTAAACAATCCTACACAGCATAAGCAAATCATTTTTGTTTAGGTACTCAAGTATACTTAGGTCTTAGAGAGTTAGGCCTATAAGGGTTCTCCAATTTGAGGTGAGCCTTCCTAATATAACAATGAGTATTAATATGACCAAACATTATGTAATAATGACATTAGAGTTTAGACTTATGAGTCTTCCTCCTATACATAGCTTTGGTATGAATAGGGGTACTTCTCATACCATGATGATGTGAGCGTGAGCATGTGCATAAATGGTTAGGGGTAGAAGTGAACTTTTTTATATGTGTTGGGGTGAGCATGTTTCTTGGTGTACATGTATGCATGGTTAGCCCTCTTTTGTATAGGCTTTGAGCCTTGATGTGTCTTCCCTTTGCCCTTAGGCAATAGTGGCTTAATGTTATGAGCACTTTTCATTCCAACTACCTCAATACTAAATGTTTGAGGTGTTAAAACTCTAATGAAGGTAGTGAGAGGAGGATTAGATGATAAGGAGGCTCCATTGAAGCCAAGACCATGTCTAACTAATGAGGGTCTTTGAGATACAATTAATGTATCTAAAGCTTCCTTCCCTTTATGAAACTTACAAATGAAATTTCTAAGTTCAATTACCTCTCCTTTCAAGGTATCATTTTCCTTTCTTAAGGAATTTAGAGAAGATGAAGACTTAGAAAGACTCTCTATAGACTTTTTGAGTTCTTCATTTGAAGTCCTCAGTTCATTTAAAAGATCATTTAAGGATTTGAATTCATCCTCTAGTTTGGAGCATTTTTTTTCTTGTAAGTTTTCATTTGTGACTTGTATTTGTCACATCTCAAAGAAAGAGCTTCCAAGAGCTCATCATTTACATTATCCAACTCATCATAATTGTTATAAAAAAAGGGGTGAAGAGTTTACCTCATTTGAAGAGTCATCTTGTGCCATGAAGCACATATTTGCCATTTCTTTCTCTTCATCCTTTTCACTTAATTGTTATCCTAAGTTGCCTTGAAATTGTTCTTCTTCTCTTTGTCCTTTTTCTTCTTCTCTTTGTCCCATTTCTTCTTCTTTCTTAGCTTAGGGTAATCATACTTGATGTGGTCTTGTTTGCCACACTCATAACATGTACCCTCACCCATTCTTTTCTTGAGCTTGGGAGTTAATTTTTTAAAGTTTCTCATATCTTATCTTCCTCTTATCAACTCTATTGTTCTTTTAGAAAGCATGGTCAGCTCCTCTTCTTCTTCATTACTATCCTTTTCACTTGAAACAACCTTTGGTTCCTTTTCTTTGGATGAAGATTTGAGAGCTAAGGTCTTTATTTTTTGCTTTATCATTTTTGTCTCTTTGCCCTCTCATCTTCTTTATCTCCTCATCCTTCTTCAAGGCTAGCTCATGAGTTAGAAGCTTGCCTATGAGGACATTAGTTTGCACCATCTCAAACTTTGGATTTTACTCTTACATGCTACAAACTTTGGCACTAAATTTTTCAAGAGGTAAAGATTTAAGTATTTTTTAGTTTACCTCATGATTGGTGAGAATCCTTTCAAATTTCTTCATGTTTGCGATAATCGAAAGGAGTTTATTCATCATATTTGTGATGCTTTCATTTTCTTTCATCATAAACAGCTCTCATTCAATCACATACATCTCTAATCTGCTAGACTTTACCAATGTTGTGCCTTCATGGTAGTTTTTCAAGGCCTTTCATATTTCATGGGCTGTGAGGCAATGTTGAACCCTTTTTATTTCTTCCCTCAATAGAGAACTAAGAAAGATTACTATAGCCATCTTGTTCCTACCATTAGATATCCTGTGAGCTTCAATCCATTCTTCTTTTAGGATCAATTCTTCATTTCCATCAACCACCTTAGTTAGTGGCTTATATTATTTTGCCACGATGTCCCAAAGATCCACCACATCTCTATCTAAGTATATCTCTACCCCATACTTCCAGTAAGCGTAGTCAGATCCATCAAAATATGGCTTAAGATGGGTAAGAATTCCTTCTTGTGTCATTGATCTTTTCTCATACAATTAAGGCTTGAATTAAAACTTGGCTTTGATATCACTTATTAGCTCTTGAGCACTAAGCAAAGGGGTTGAAATGATGGAATCTAAAAAAAACTAGAAGGAAGATAAAGTGTTTGGAGATTGAAGAAAAGTAGAAAGAAAGAACACATAATATTTATAGTGGTTTTGGTGTTAACAAACCCTACGTGCACTCCCTAATTCCTCACAATTAGGTGTTACACTAACTCAAAGTGGTGTTTCCATACTCACACCAAACTTGTACAATGTGTTTTAATGGCTCACATATAACCCTGCAATTTGTGTTTCAAGGCTCACACAAAAACCTCTCTCAAGTGTTTTATAAAGGCTCACATTTTAACCTATTGCAAGAGTTTTGATAGCTAGGCTAACTCTCAAACCCAAATACAATTGTGTTTAATTCTTACACCTAAAAACAATAACTCACATACAAAGAATAAGAAGTTGTGATGTAAATTTGTAAGAGTTTGGCTTCAATTAATGAAATTATCTTTTATTCATATTTGTTTGGTGTAGTATTTATAGACAACAACCACCAAAAAGACATTATAACAAACTATGCTTAAATCTCCAAGGTAAGCTAGGCAGATTTTGCATTACTTATTTGTCAAACTAATTTTGCGATCGTGATTGGTATTTCGCCATCGCGAATCTCCAATTTGCACTAGGAAGATAAAAATCGTGATTAAGAAACCTACTTTGTGTCTAACGGCTAGTCCACATGGCGTGTTACTATTGATATTTCAAGAAATATAATCATTGTGTTTAACTAACTAATCAAAAGTTGTGGTCGCGATTAAGATCCTTCTTAGACACGACAAGGATCGCAAATCCTTCTATTTGGTGAGGAGGGATCACTATCATAGGTCACGATTGCAATGGGTTTTTTGCTCTCACAAATTTTGATATCTCAACGATCATCTTTGACACTTTGCATGTTATGGTTGCAAACTTGGTTCCCTCCATTCAGCTAAAAAATTTACGGTCGCGACTCAGGATGCAAACACTACCATGAATCTCTTTATATGACATTCCAGTCTTCCTTGGTTAGATTGTAACTGCAATTTCCTCTGTGTATTCATCTGGTCCAAGTTCATCTATCCTTGTTGTAAGGTCGCAGTCGTGATTTAAAAGTTTATGACTGTGAATTTGGATGCCTTATTTAATGTTAGAGATTTAGACTTTCATCCAACTTTCAATGCAAACCTAACTTAAAAACTGCAAAAATAACACTTAAATAAGACATTAGTACATATCAATTTTCATTGTCAAGATCAAAAGAGACCTTTGACTTAGGTTTGACTAACCTAGTCCAACAACTCTATATGCTTTCTCTAACAATGCGTTAGTTGTGCTTCCTCCATTTACTAGCAGACATTTCACTAAGTACTCTTGATTATGCCTTCCACTACCATAGCATCATTGCATGGCCCTTAGATATGTTTTCCATCTTTTGTGTTAAACGTTACTAGGGGCGTAAACACTTCGTCTACATCCACCATAAAGATGTCTAAATGGGAGTGTCTCCTACTTTAGGCTTTAGGTTGTTCTTCCCTCATGATCACATTGATGATCCTCCTTAGAGTTATAAGGGGGCATTCATCTATTCTTTATTTCAAGCCTTCTTCTTAAGGTCGCTTTCCCTTGTCGTCTCTAATGAATTTTCAAAGAGTTCCTATTTATATCCAATGTTAAACTTCCTTGTTAATATTCGAACACTGCTCAATGTCATGCATGTGATCCTCATGAAATCTATAAACTAAGGTTTTGTCCCTTGTGACACTCGATCTGAGTTCATCTTTCAAAGGCATTAAATGTTGTTCTCGTTTTCTTTTATCCAAAGGAAAATGTTACCTCTAATTTCGTTGAAAGGCATGAACTATTAATCTCAAGTGGTCTTTGCCTTGTCAGATGAAAGGATATATTACTAGAGGGTTCGACAGTGAAAAGTGTCCACTTTCTTATCCTGGGACTTTTTCTAGTTCCACATTTCATTATTTTTGTGTTCCTCCTTTTTTCCTTCATCTAGCATAATGTACCATTGGGCTATCATAATCAGCTTGGAGTATGAATTAATTTTTTTCATGTAGAGCTTGTCCTTGAGCCTTCCAAATGTGGTTATGCTCCTTATGGCCTCCATTGTCATCTCCACATTTATGAATTCAATCTACGTGACTTCTTTGTTAAAGTGATCAATGTACTTTTGAAAGGTCTCTGCCTTTTTTTTGTTTTGCTTGCAATATCTCAAATATTCTTCTTACAAGGAATGTTAGAGGCAAACTGGTGAGGAATGCCTTCTCCAGCTCTTAGAATGAATGGATGGGGCTAGTAGGCTGCTGAAGGTACCATCTCGATACAGTTTTTATGATTGTGGTAGGGAGACCTTACAAAGAATTATATCTGAGATGTCATTCAACAATATTATCATTCAGAATATGGATAAATGCATTCGTAGATCTCGACTTTGTCATACGATTGAAGTATTGGGAGTTTCCACTTTAAGGTGAATTTCTCCTTTATGATCTCCCAAACTAAGGGAGAAGTTTCAAGGTATCTCCTTACTAATGGTGCAAAGTTGCTTCTACCAGACATTTCCTCTCCCTGCTTGTCTATGGAGTATGTATCTGCGAATATGCCTCTTCCTCCAAGTCAATTTTGTTCACTTGTTGATCTCCAATTGTTGGTCCTATCCTAGGGTGTTGAGGGTTTAGAGCGTTCAGGGTGGTGGTCAAAGCGTTAGCCACCTATGTTTGGAAAGAGTCCACGACAGCCCTTATAGTCTTGGGCAGGGCTTATTGGAACTGATTCAGAGTGTTATTTGCAGTAGCACTAGTAGCAGGGTTAAGGATGACTTTCAAGTGAATGGCATTGTGTGAGGAGTTTTCCTCCACTTGAGGGAGATGGGGCAAATTTCTAGAGTTATTGGCCATTTTTAGCTTGTGATTAAAGGGTGTGAATTTGAGTGAAGGAAGAATTAATTACAAAAAGCAGGAAAAAAAAATTCTCACGGCGCCAAATGATGACCCTTAATCACCAACTGGTTAAATGACCCTACAAAAGGACAAGAAAAGTAAGTTATAGGACTGTGTTTTACAGTCACTCTAATGTTTAAGTTAGAATGTGAATTTTAGGGAGCTTGAAGATGATGATAATTTAAAAAAAAAAAAAACAGTGATAGCAGAATTATGAAAAAGGGAGAAAATGAATTGTAAAGAATTAGAGTTAATTACCTTTTTTTCTTTGTAGTCTTTTATTTAAATTGTGATAATAGTTGTTATAAGTATTGAAGTGATTCCAAAATATAAGAAAATAAATTTATCTTTATAACTACATTATCTCTGAAAATTAAGATAATAAATCTCTTGGTCTTTCGAATACTGGAAGTCTTTCACTGTCATTAATAAATTACCAAACAATGTAGTTGTTCAATCTTTTAATTTGTGTGCATTCGAGAAACTATTCATTTTTAATGTCATTCGGTTATTCGAAAGTTATCATAATTGTTTAATTATTTGAAGATTATTAGATTTTAACTCTATTAATTTTGTCAAATCTATAAATTTTAATTTTTTTCAATCTAAAGGGGCCTAAAATTTTTGCAATATGGGCAAAAAAACTCAATTCAGTTATGCTAATCTGCATGGAATAGGAACACAGTATAAAGGCCGCTCTAATATTCCTATTCGGGAACAGTGAGAGAGAGAGAGAGATTGGGCACTAAAGCAAAAATACAAACAACCGAAATGGAAACATTTAAAACTCAGAGTGATTAATACAAAGCAAACCTATTTCAAACAAAGCAAGAATTTCCCCAACAACGACAATCTCACCTATTTTGATTTATTTTTTGTTCGCTTGTGACATTTGTTGTGAGAAAGGAGAAAGGAGGGGGGGGTCTTTCTTTACTCCTCGTAAGTCCCACTTCAGAATCAAATTATGCATTTTTGTTCTTTGAATTTCTATCTGAGTTTTTATGATTTTCTATCCTTTCAATTCTTTTTATGGTTTGATTCATTTTTTATTTGTTTCTTAGTCATTGTTGATTGTGGTTTTTCTTTTTCACCTAAAATTGGAAAAATGGCAATTCGTTTCTGGTCCTCAGTAAGTATATCTTCGATGATTCCATGGTGGATGTGTTCATTTGAATAATGCATATCCACTCTAGATTCAGATCATAGCTGTCTGTTATTGATAGAGAACCTAATTCAGATATGGTTCTGTTTTCTCCCTCCGTGTGTGAGTGTGTGTGTGTGTGTGTGTGTATATATATATATATATTCTTCTTTTTCGTTCATTTATTTAGGTCAAGGACTTTGTAGATGGTGTTGATTTTGTATGTCTTGATTATTTCAGGCTTTTGTGAACGAGATGGATGCAAAACCCAAGAGAAGAACTGTAGTGGAGAATGGGGATACCGGAGAGGATTTAGTCCTTGCGACCTTAATTGGCAATGGAGATGATGTGGGTCCTCTTGTTAGGCACGCATTTGAAATGGGACGACCTGAAGCACTCCTTCACCAGCTCAAGATTGTTGTGAGGAAGAAGGAAGCTGAAATTGAGGACCTCTGCAAGAGCCATTATGAAGAATTTATTGCTGCAGTTGACGAGCTTCGTGGTGTCTTGGTTGATGCTGAAGAACTAAAAGGTGAGCTTGCAAGCGACAATTTTAGATTGCAGGAGGTAGGGAGTTCTCTTTTGATCAAACTTGAGGAACTTCTCGAATCCTATTCAATCAAAAAGAATGTCACTGAAGCTATTAAAATGTCAAAATTTTGTCTTCAAGTTCTGGAGCTTTGTGCTAAGTGTAACAATCACATATCCAATGGTCAGTTCTATCCTGCATTGAAAACAGTGGATCTAATTGAGAGGAATTACTTGCAGAATATCCCTGTGAAGACTCTTAGAATGACAATAGAAAAGATAATCCCAGTGATAAAATCACATATTGAGAAGAAAGTGACTAGTCAATTTAATGAATGGCTAGTACAGGCAAGAAGTTCTGCCAAGGATATTGGGCAAACAGCAATAGGTCATTCTGCATCAGTTCGTCAAAGGGATGAAGAGATGCTTGAACATCAGAGGAAAGCTGAGGAACAAAATGTTTTGGGGTTAGGAGATTTTATATATGCTTTAGACATTGAGGAGCTTGATGAAAATTCTATTTTGAAGTTTGATCTTACTCCTCTTTATCGGGCATATCATATCCATGCTTGCCTTGGAGTCCAAGAGCAGTTTTGTGAATATTACTATAGAAATCGGTTGTTGCAGCTTAATTCAGATCTGCAAATCTCTTCATCTCAACCTTTTATTGAATCTTATCAAACATTTTTGGCTCAAATTACGGGGTACTTTATAGTGGAGGATCGGGTATTGAGGACTGGTGGTGGTGTTTTGATGACAGATCAGGTTGAGACAATGTGGGAAACAGCTGTGACCAAAATGACTGCTGTTTTGGAGGAACAATTTTCCCGCATGAATTCTGCTACCCATCTTCTGCTGGTGAAAGATTATGTCACCCTTCTTTGCTCAACACTTAAACAATATGGGTATGAAGTTGGCCAAATTCTTGAGGCAGTTGACAATAGCCGGGACAAGTACCATGAACTTCTTTTGGGTGAGTGTCGTGAGCAAATTATTAATGTTCTTGGCAATGAAACCTACGAGCAGTTGGTAATGAAAAAGGATACTGATTATGACAACAGTGTACTATCCTTCCATCTCGAGACCTCAGATATAATGCCAGCTTTCCCATATATTGCACCATTCTCTTCCATGGTACCAGATACCTGCCGCATTGTTCGATCCTTCATCAAAGGGTCTGTTGATTACTTGTCTTATGGGTTGTATACTAACTTTTATGATGTTGTGAAAAAGTATTTGGATAAGCTCTTGATTGATGTGTTAAATGAAGTCATACTAAGTACAATTCATAGTGGAGCAGTTGGTGTCTCTCAAGCCATGCAGATTGCAGCAAACATATCTGTTCTTGAGAGGGCTTGTGATTTTTTTATTCGACATGCAGCTCAATTATGTGGGATCCCAGCCCGGTCTATTGAGAGACCTCAAGCTAGTTTGAGTGCAAAGGTGGTTCTGAAAACTTCTAGGGATGCAGCTTATCTTGCGCTGCTGAATTTGGTGAACACCAAGTTAGACGACTTTATGGCACTCACAGAAAATATCAATTGGACTTCGGAGGAGCCATTGCAAAATGGCAACGAGTATATAAATGAGGTGGTTATATACCTAGACACTCTTCTGTCAACTGCACAGCAAATTTTACCATTGGATGCTCTGTACAAGGTCGGAAGTGGTGCTCTCGAGCATATTTCCAATTCAATTGTTGCCACATTTCTGAGTGATAGTGTCAAGAGGTTCAATGCTAATGCAGTTCTGGCTCTCAATAACGATCTGAAGATGTTAGAGAATTTTGCTGATGAGAGGTTTCATGGCACTGGCCTGAGTGAGATATATAAAGAAGGTAATTTTAAAGGCTGTTTGATAGAAGCAAGACAATTGATTAACCTTTTGTCTAGCAGTCAACCAGAGAACTTCATGAATCCTGTGATAAGGGAGAAAAACTACAACACATTGGACTATAAGAAGGTAGCCAGCATCTGTGAAAAATTCAAGGATTCTAATGATGGAATCTTTGGTAGTCTTTCGAGCAGAAATACGAAGCAAAGTGCACGAAAGAGATCAATGGATGTGCTGAAGAAAAGATTGAAGGACTTCAACTAAGGAGGGTTCAAAATATGTCAGTTGGCAACTTGACATTAGTTGCATCCTCCGTCCCTCTTTCCCCTGTTTTCTAATTACAAATTTTTCGTATTGGTAAGGTTTAGGACATGGACTTGTCATAGCTCTGTTATTTAAATCCTTATAATAAAGTTTCGACGTTTTTATTGACCCTGTTATCTGTGTAAATTTTATGTTGCGAAATTCTTTCCACATCTTATTTACCTGGCTTTCCCTATTTTCCCATCTTTGCGAGAATATCTTCTTTCCACTTTGCCTCAACTATATGGGGTCATCACCTCCACAACCGTATTACGTTTTTAGCAGTGTTATCAATTGGTCAACTAGTTAGATCTTGAGTCGATTATTTTGATACATCGAATTTAATAAATTTAATAATAAATAAGATTTAAACAATATCATTAAAATAATTTTAAAAATAGTAAATATTTATAATAATTAAATTAAACGTTAAAAATCAGTTTAAAATTAATTGAATCAATCAGTAATTTAATTATCAATTTAATTAGTCCAATCAGCTGATTTGGTTTGATTTTCAAAATACTAATTCTTAGTGATTTAAATATCGATTTAATCAGTCTAATCAGCTGATTTGGTTTTGATTTTCAAAACACTAATTTTTAGTTGAATTAGTTCGACATCTTTCATTAATAGTAATAAAAATAATGATATTTTTAGTGAATTTAAATTTCTAATCAGAAATACATTCAATACAATAAATTATTTCAAAATTTATTGTATTTTAAACGCTAACTATGAAATTTTAAATTAAAATATGCTTTTAGGTTTTTTTTTTTTTTTTTAATTTTGGGGTGGGGTGGGGTGGGGTGGGGTGGGTAGGCGGCGAGTTGGAAGTAACTTGTTTACGAAAATTGAAAAATTGAATCACTTTCTTCTGCCCTATTTCTCTTTCTATTTAGATAAACCATTGAAACACTGGGAATTTGGAAATCAAAATTTTAATGGACGAAACTAGAGCTTCAATTTTCCAAGGGATAAGTTTATCTTCAGAGCCTATACTAAATAAATGCTTCGTATTCAAAATACAACGAGTTGCTTGAAAGGACAATGCTAGATGACTGCATCCAACAAAGCATAAGGCTTAGCTGCCAAAACAATAGAAAGTGCAAATTTTAAAGAAGCTCTTCCATGTACTATTTGACCCATAGAGTTCATCCATATCACAGCAATACCAGCAGATTTTGATTTTTGATTTACTGAAGCATCAAAATTAAATTTGAGATATCCAGCTGGCGGTGAAATCCGACCAAAAAAATTAGAAATATGAGCACGAGTATTATAAGGACTAGATTTAGATGTCATATATTCTGATAACCCATGATAGCTCTGAAAGCATTTCAGATAGGAATAGGCCTAATCCCCTCAAAACAAAATTTATGACTTTTCTAAGTGCTCCAACATGAAAACACCACCTTACCAATAAACTCTTTCAGCTACTTCTGAGGCAATGATGATAGATCCAATCCCATTAATGTTTAAAGGACAAAAAAATTTTTAAAAAAAAACAGTATATCGAGAAAGAAAGCCCCATATCAGACATGAACCAAGTGGATTCTATTATGTTCATAAATACCATAGCGCATGCATGATATATTCTTCCCCAGCATTGCATAATTGACAAACTGGAGGGGGCAAAAGTTTCCTTTTAAACATAGCTTGTTGAATAGGAAGAAAATTAGAGGCAACTTTCCATTAGAAATGTTGGAGCTTCTGATGAACCTATCCTTTCTAAATAGATTTTCTAATGCTCTGTTTGGATTGAGAGTTTATAAAGAAATGAAATGGAAGAGACTAGTTTATAAAATGGTTTTATGTTTAGATGAAAGGTGTTGGAGTAGAATGGACTAGTTCTCAAGGGTTTGCTAAATTCATCCAAACCCACCTCAATCCCTATATTGGAACACTTCAAATTGGGGTGTTTCCATAGGTTTTAGGTTCAAACTATTCATTTCCATTCCTACTATCTCAAACACAACACTTTCTTTTCAAACCAAACTCATCCATTTCATTTCATTAATAAATCTTTTAACCCTTTATAAACCCTCTAATCCAAACAGAGCATAAGAGAAAGAACCAGATACATGGGAAAAGCTCGCACTTTCATAGTGAGGCATACCAAGGGGATTGTATAAACAGAAATGCTAGGAGAATTAACTTAATCCACATTTAGTAAGATCAATGGGTATACAAAGATAATTGTACCCTTCTAAGAATTAGAGGGAACCTTATAAGTATTGAAGGGAAATAGGATGCCATTTCCTTCCTTAGACTAGTTTTCTCCTTTTTTGCATGAGCTTTCTCTTTATAAAGTCAATTCCCTCTATTGTTGTACAAATTTCAATTTCTTATTATTTATGAACAATAATAATTTTGTTTTAAGAATAATACTAAATGACATTTTCTTTTGAACTCGTATTGTAAAATTTTAATATTAAAGATTAAAATCAATAGAACTTCCTTGACAATGGAAGATGAACATAATTTTATTATTGATAGGAGAGTGAATGATGAGGTAACTGAAGATGAACAATTAGTTGAGGTAGCTAAAGATCAATTAAGATAAGGATGATAATCTAATTGAGATATTTGATGAAGAAATCTAGCAAAATGATCAAGTAGAAGAATATGGAGATCCAAAAGTTAGCAAATATTATAATAGTATAGACATTCTATTTGAGTCCTACCTTTTGTATGCTAGAGAGAAAGGCGTTAGTGTGCTAAGAAGTCTACTTCAAAGGATAATGGCAGGGTCCGTTGATGTCAAACTATTACCTATGATAGGGGGGAGGAAATCATATGTGGAGAAGATAATAAAAACAATCAACTACCTACACGTTTAAGTGCAATTTTGAAAGATAATGGTTTGTGGCAAGTGTCCAAATTAGACACTAAACATAACCATGATTTGCATGCACATAGGACTTTGACTTCAGGTATGAAAAGAAAGCTTGAAGTAAATGATATTGCTAGAATAAGGCCAAGCAAAAGAGTGAGACTCTTGGAAGTACAAGCTGGAGGGCCTAAGCAGTCAAGTTGTTTGCCAAAAGATTGTCGCAATTATATTGATAGAAAAATAAGGTTAAGTCTGGGGGAGGGTAATGTTAATTGTATAAACATGATGTTTTTAAGAATGCCACAAAAGAATAATGACTTTTTTCACATGATTCATACTAATGAAGCAGAAAGGCTTGATTTGGTGTTCTAGGTGCTTCCTCATAGCAGAGCAGCATATAAAGAGTTTTTTGATGTTATAAGTGTTAAATCAACATACCTTATCAATCGATATAAAATGTCATTTGCGAGCATCATTGAAGTTAATCATCAAGATCAATCCATTTTATTAGGTTATTCATTTATTTCTCATGAGAACATAGAGACTTATAAATGGTTTTTTAGTACATGGCTAGTAGCAATAGGTGGTCGAGCTTTTAATGTAATAATGACATATCAATGTGAAAGTATGAGAAATGCAATAAAAGCAGTTATGCCAAATACGGTCCACAGGTATTGCATATGTCATATACTTTGTAAGGGTCTTGAGAAATTTAAAGGAGTAAAAGAATACGACAAGGCAAAAAAAGAGTTTCTTATAGTCATCTATGGCAACTTAGCACCTACGATGTTTATGAGAAATTAAAACATATTTGTTGCCTAGTAAAAGTTGGAAGCTAATCAGTGATTGATAAAACTTTTCAATGAGAGGCAGTTTTGGGTCCCTACTTATGTTAATCACATCTTTTAGGGCTAGAATGCTATCAACTCAAAGAAGTGAAAACATGCACGCCTACCTTGATGGATATGTCAACTCCATAACCATTCTTAAATAATTTATTGAGCAACATGAAATAGTTATGTGTGATAAGGTAAAGAAAGAGTTCTTTTATATTTAAAAACAATATAGTTAAGTGTGTTTCAAACTTTGAATGGGAGAGGCAATTGGAAAAGGCAAATGCAAATGAGATTTTTGAGAAGTTATAGTTTAAGATCAAGCAAAATGTGGTATTCCTATATGCATTAATTTGTTAAAGATGAAGATGACTATGAAAAAGTCTTCGAGCAAGTATTTGAGAAGTATAATATTGTAGAAAGAAGTTTAGTGAATGACTTGTATGTCAAGGAATTCATTTAGACTATTCTTTACAAAGAACAAGATTGTGTCTTCAAATGTAATTGCACGAAGTTTGAATCAAAAGGGATATTTTGTGCTCATATACTTACAGTAATTGCAATTAAAGATATAAGGCAAATTAATGAAAGGTATATTTTAAAGAGATGGAGGAAAGACATCTATTGTAGGCACAATAAGATTTTGCCTTTGATGGAGGATATCCTCATATGACAATAAAATATGAAACATTCAAGAAGATTGAGAATATTTTTAATGAAACTGGAGACTAAAAATGTTAAGCAATTCAAGAATGGCTCATATAAAAAAAGAGTTTTGAAATATTAAAATTGGAATTTATAAAATGTGATGGTGGAGAGAATGACTCAAAAATTAACATAGTTGATGAACTATAAGTCAATGATGATGAAACCTCATAGACTCAACAAAGGATTGTAAGAAACCCACTAGTTGCATATAGTCTAAAAAGGCCATGAGGTAATCATTTTAGGTCTTACTTTGAAAGAAGGCCATAATAGATTCTAACGGGGGTGATCATGGTGGGCATGTCACAAATGCTACTAGAAATGCCTTTAGTGGTCATGGCACAAATATTATTTCTAGAAATATTGGTGGAGTTACTAGTGGCCAAGGTGGTGGTCGAGTAAGTCGTGGTACAACATCTACTATAGGTAATAATAGAGGTGATAATCGAGGTTGTCGAGGTAGTAACCTCATTGCTATGGCCTTGGTGATTTAACATATTTGAATAATATTTTAACTCAAGAATTTGAAGTTCAGGTATGTGTTTTTGTTTCCTTAGGCAATATAGCCATTATTCCTTTACATTCACAATTTTTATTTGTTGATAGAGCTATGTTAAATATTGCTAACAACATGATTATGAATTATGTGATGTAAGACAATGTAATATTCGAGTTTGGAGCCATCAGTTGGTAGAAGAAATTTTGATCTCAACTAGGAAGATATTAAGAGTTGGAGCAATCCTTGAAGATAACTTTAAAATGCTTTGATGTATATGGGATAATTTTGTATTAAATATAACATTGTTTGCTTATTTTGTATTAAATTTTTTTTATGAAATTGAAATTCAACTCAAGTTTATCAAATTTTTTTCTTTTGAAATTGAAATTCAATTAATGTTGTATATTTATGTTCAGTAAAGAGTTTATACATAAACATTTACTCAACTTGAACACTACATCAATTTAAACTAATCAACTTATAAGTATGTCATTTTTGAACATTTTGATGCACATAAATAAACACATTTTGATAGAAAATTATACAAATTTGGAGAATTTTATATTATTGAAATTTTTTAATAATTTATTCAGTTAGGACATCGCAAGTATCATTCTAATAGAATTATGTTTTATCATTAAGAAAATGATAATAATTATTTGAAATGGGAGATTTTCCTAATTTTAAGTGTGTATTAGGAAAATTATAATAATTTTAAGAATGATAATAATTATATGAAATTTGAGATTTTTCTAACTTTAAGTGTTCATTAAGAAAATTCTAACAATTTTAAGACATCAAAAAATTATATAAATGTGGAGATTTTTCATATTGTTGAAGTGTTTTTTATAATAATTTATGTGGTTAAAGTATTACAAGTATCAATTTGATAGAATATGTCCAATTGCGAGTAATACAAAATTGAAAATTTTTTCTAATTTGATGTTTGTATTAAGAAAATTCTAATAATTTTACGAAATATAATAATTATATGAAATCAGATATTTTTCTAATTTTATGTGTTTTTTAATAATTTTAAGACTTCGAAAATTTATATGAATTCAAAAAAATTTTTAATTTTTAGTGATTTATAAGAGTTTAGTTGATTAGGACATCAGAGTAGCAATTTGATATAATTATGTCTAGTCTCAAAGAAAATTATAATAATTATATGAAATCGAAAATTTTTCTAATTTTTGTTATTTTTTAGAAAAATTTCTAATAATTATATGAAATTAGAGATTTTTCTAATTTTAAGTGTATATTAAGAAAATTATAATAACTTAAGACTTTAAAAATCATAAAACTTTGGAGATTTTTATATTGTTGAAGTGTTTTTTAATAATTTAATCAATTAAAGTATCATGGTTATCAATCTGATAGAATTATGTAAAATCGCTAAGAAAATTGTAATAATTATACAAAATTAGATATTTCTTTTATTTTAAGTGTGTATTAAGAAAATTATAATTATATACAAAATTAGATATTTCTTTTATTTTAAGTGTGTATTAAGAAAATTATAATTATTTAAGAATTTTTAATAAGTATACTAAGTTGAGGATTCTAATTTTACAATTTTTTTAAGAATTTAGTTAATTAGAACATCATGAGTACCAATTTCATAAAATTATGTCCAATCTCAAAGAAAATTATAACAATTATACAAAATTAAAATTTTTTATATTTTTTAATGTTTATTAAGAAAAGAATAATAATTTTAAGAATATTATACTATTAAAATTCTAATAATTTTAAGAATTATAATAATTATATGAAATCAAAGATTTGTCTAACTTTAAGTGTAGACTAAGAAAATTATAATAATTTTAAGCATTCAAAAAGTATATGAATTTGAAGACTTCTACATTGTTGAAGTGTTTTTTTTTAGTAATTTAAGTGATTAAAAAATCACATATACCAATCCGATAAAATGATATTTGATCTTAAAGACATTTATAATAATTATACAAAATTGAAGATTTTTCTAATTTTAAGTGTACTTTAAGAAAATTATAATAATTTTAAGAATTTTAATAAATATATGAAATAGAAGATTTTTCCAATCTTTAGTGTTTTCTAAGAATTTAGTTGATTAGGATATTGTGAGTAACAATTCGATAAAATTATATCTGATCTCAAAGAAAATTATAATAATTATATGAAATTAGAGATTTTCTAATTTTATTATTTTTAAGAAAATTTTAATGATTCTAATAAATATATGAAATCAAAGATTTTAAATTTTTAGTATTTTTTTAAGAATTTATGCAATTAAGATATCACAAGATGTAATTCGATAGATTATTATTCGATCGCAAAAAATTATAATATTTATACAAAATTGGTCATTTTTGTAATTTTTAATTTTTTTAAGAATTGAGTCTAATTTTATAATTGAAATTTTTAAGAATAAAATCATGAGTAGCAATTATTGCAAAGAAAATTCTCTGATTAAAGTTTGAAACCTATATCAATTACAAGCTTATGGATACTTACTATAGTCAATTAGGGCAACTTACTATAGGAGATTGATGAGCAAAATTACTATAGGAGAAGGCAACTCACTAAATGTACTTATATTCTAAAAGATAACCTCTAACATTAACCATCTTCAACCTTTAACAACGTGTCTACACTTATATGAATTTGTATTTAAAAGACACCGCCAACATTAATCATAAAAAAGAAACGTACACCTTCCAAGACAACTGCCAATATAAAGCAACCTTTTGTCTTCTAACATGAAGCACTCATTTGTCTTCAATTATGTTTCTAACATTAACCTTAATAAGAAACAATACACTTATGTATTGGTATTTTCATGATAACGCTCCAAGTTAATCAACTTTTTGTTTTTCCATATTATGTTCTAACTATTTTGATAAAGAAACAAACTATCTTTAACCTTCAACAATTATAATCCTAAATAAAATCTTCCCAATCCTAATAATAATGGATGATAAATTTTTTGCCAAGATCATAGACCATACTTTGATTTTTAACACACTTAAAAGTTTTTCTAATTTTTGTGTTTTTGCTATGATTTTTTCTTTTAATATTACGATTCAATAAGCCAATTTAATTGTATTTATTTTTTGAAATTTCTTTTGAGTTCATCCCTATAAAATATTTGTATTTTCTAATGAATCAAGGAGAAAGAAAAGTAGATTTCTACCTTATCATGTTGAATGCAGAATCATGGACTATTAGAGTTTAAATGGGACTTGGACATTCCCACATGATTGGACTTAAAAGAACTTTTTTTTTATTACAATGTCCAGAAGGTTACAAATTATTTTTCACTTATATCGCATTAAGTTCTTTTGAAGTTAGAATTCTAAATGAAAATAGATTTGAAATTTTATATCCTTTGCATGATCAACAGGTTGTACAAAGACTAGATAATTTAAGTTTTTTAGTTGTCTACAATACTAATGAGTTTAAAATCATTTCGTACATAATCCCTTTTAATTTTTTTAATGTTTTAATATTTGGTAATCCAGTTTTTTAAAATGTTACAATTGTCTAATTGTTACTTTATAAAAATGTGATTGAAGATTGCATCTACAGCTTCTGCAATTTCATTTTTTAGAGAAGAAAATAATAATTGTTGGCCCTATGCAATAAGAAGAGGGGTTGAATTGGTGTATAAAAAAAATTAAGAGTAAGGGATAGAGAATAGTAGAAAGTGAGGCACACAATTTACAGTGGTTCGGGTATAATCAACCCTACATCCACTCCCTAATTCTCTGCAATTAGGTGTTCTACTAACTCAGAATGGTGTTTCTAAGCTCACATCTATCTTTTACACTTTGTGTTTTCAAGACTCGCATAACAACCTTTACACTTTGTGTTTTCAAGACTCACACAATAACCTTTACACTATATGTTTTTAAGGCTCACACAACAACCTCTCTTGAGTGTTTTTATAGGCACAAACTACAACTTTTACACTTGGTGTTTAATGCTCACACCTAACACTTACAATCTCATAAAGAAGAGAAGAAAAATGAGTAGCAAAAGATTGAGAGCTTTAACACAAGTAATGAATTCTCTATCTATTTTTTTTATTTCTCACTGTTTGGTGGAGTATTTATACCCCATACCCACCAAAGAGACGTTAGACTTTAAATCTTAACAAATCTTTAAAACATGCTAGGCAGATTTTGCCTTAACTACATGTTAGGCAGGAGTCACGGTCGCTACTGGTCAATCGCGGTCGTAAAATTCAAATTTCCATACAGGAGCCAAAAATTGCAATGGAGAAACCCATTTATGTCTAACGGTTAGTCTATGTGGCAGCTCCTCATTGGTCCATCAGGAAAATATAATCGTTGTAGTCTAAGTACTCACAAAAGTCACGATTGCAATTATGCTTTGTACAGGGCACAACTGAGGACGCGAATCCTTCTGTTTGAAAGACAATCTTCTTTTTTTAGAATCATGGTCGCTACCCAAAATATTACTCTTGCGAATTTTATTCTACAACGGATACTTGGGACACTTGGCATGCTATGATTGTGGATTGGCTTCCTTCTTTAATCATTTTGAAAGTCGCAGTCACGACTGAGGCGTGAGACACACCGTAAATTCGTCTGTGACTTTAGCACTCCCATTTTTGGATGAGTCGTAGCAGCAATGATGCCCACGAATCCTTCTGGCCGAGTTTCACCATTTCTTTAAACTATGTCACAGTCGCGAATTACATACCACAAATCACGAATTTGGATGAACTTTGCCTTCTTGAAGATTATGCAATCCTTCTAACTTTCAATTGAAATGTAACTTAATTTATGCAAAACAACACTCAATTGAAATATTAAATATGATCAATCTCCTTTGTCAAGATCAAAAGAGGTCCAAGACTTAAGATTAACCATCCTAGTTCAACAATCTCTCCCTTTTTAATTTTGACAACCTAGATTGATCCTAAGGGAAAGTAATGCAAAAATGTGAAGTTGGAGTATAATATAATTCAATGAATACTTAAGGTAAAATTTCCTAAGTATGACATTCAATTATTCAAAGTGAAATTTCTAAAAATCCTAAATATGATAGAATGATGCTCATGATGCTCCCCCTCAACTTATGCTATTATTTTTAAGTTATTTTCTCTTCCCCTTAGACTTAGATATCTCTCCCCCTTTGGCAAGATCAAAAAGAGGATTCATGAGGGAAGAGAATACATGCATAAGTAGTTAAGTAAACATAAGAAGCAAATCCATAAACAAATGAAGTAAAACAACCATATAACACAGAATTTCAACAAAGAAATAACTTTTTATATATAGATAAACTTGGAAACAAAGTTGTGTGGGATCACATTTTTATAAAAAAGAAAATACAAAAGAGATCCTAAATTAGAAATTAGGAGAATCATCTTCAGAAAATTTTTCATCTTCACCTTCAGCCTCATCTCCATCCTCAACATCATCATTGCCTTCTTCTTCATGAGTATCATGAAACTCAGTGAAGTCCGGAAGATGGCAAAGGGGGACTCCTAACTTTTCTTGCAAATCAATCATATCACTATGAAGATGAAAGAGGAATAGAAATCTCCTTTTCATCATCCTCATCAATTTATCCAGCTTTTTGTTGATGGTTGTAAAGGAGAGTTTTACCTTAGGCTTTGGTTGAGGAGGGATGGATGGAGCTCCTGCTTTAATAGCTAGTCTTTTCCTTTTAGAAGCTTGTAAAGTCTCCATTTTCTTTACTCCAACTGCACCTAGGGTATACACATAGGTGTCCAGATGAATAGCCTTGGCGTTAATAAGGTAGGTGAGATCAAGAAAGTTTTGCGAAGGGAGAAATTTCTTGGTGAGGAATTTCTCATTTTCCTTATCAAGTGCTCCTACAAAGAGGTAAATGGTTGTGATATGTGACGGTAAAAGGAATTGGCTCTTGGGTTTGGTACTTATTTGAATCAATTGATCCACAAGATACCGATCAGTTTGAATTGGTTTATTTTTTACAAGGTAGAAAAGAAATGCCAAGTCTTTCTGTGATACTTTCTCATTACCATCACCTCTAGCATTTACCAAAAAGGTGATGATACGATGGAGTATCCAAAGGGTAGGGTCTTAATGTGTTTGGCTAATGAGGATCTTGGGTCATGTTTGGTTTCAATATATATTTTTGACCAAAATTCAGAGTAAATAACATCAAGTGTGGAGATTATGAAGGGGATGTTTTCTCCAACTTGAAGATTGAAGAGAGAAGAAAGTCGATCGAAAGTAATATAAAAAGGATCGCCAAAGGCCCAGAATACTAACCTGCATTGCCTCGCTCGTGAATCAGCTTTACGACTCAATTAGACTGTGCACATGAATTCCTGCACAATTTCTTCATAACTGAGTTCATCCCGAAAGATGAACTTATTATAGCCCAAATTAGAGAGGAGCACGAATCTCTGCATTGATAACTAAGATTACCAACAAAAAGGTAGAAGGAATCTTGTTGGGAAGGATGATTTTGGAAGAATTAGCCTTGTACCTTTCTTTCTCCTCCTTGGTAATGCCTTTCATAAGGTGGAGTACAGGTGGTACAAATGGCTGAGCCACTACCTTCCCTTTGTCTGCTCTGTAAATCTTCTTTGGAGCCATTTCAAATGATGAAGAGGATTTGAAGATTTTAGAGAGATTTGAGAGAGAGAAAATGATGTTGGAAGTGAAGTGAGGATGATACTGTTGAAAGAGGTATTTATAGCCATTTGAAGTCTCTGTAAACGACTAGAAATGGCTATAAATGAATTAATGAAGAGATAGAAATGGTTGACAGTCAAATCACTTAAATGTCTAGGCGGTTACCCTAATTCGCGTCCGCAAGTCCATAAGCCACGACCGTAAATTCTGGAAAATGTGAGTAACAGATAAATTTTTCGCGATTGACCAAAATTCACGGTGGAGCTTAATTCTCGCGACCACAATTTGATGTTTAATAGTTAAGTGATGAGGACTTGTAATTCGCGACTGTGAAGATAAGATAGCGACTACGAATTATGAGTCAACAAGGATAAGAATGAAAAACTAAGTTTTGAAAGAATCATAATTGTGATCCACATGAAAATGCCATACAAAAAATATAAGACACAATTTACAAACAAAACACATAGCAATCATACATAAGATCAAAATTTTCACTTTAGGGAGCTTCCATCAAGCATTCCCAATTCGCTTTTAATGAAGTTCATTCTTTCTTAATTGAGAGGTTTAGTAAAAATATATGCAATTTGATCATTTATGTCTATAAACTCTAACACAACATCACCCTTTTGCTCATGATCTCTAAGAAAATGATGTCTAATATCAATGCTTTTGCTCTTAGAGTGTTGGATGGGATTCTTAGAAAGATTAATAGCACTAGTGTTATCACATTTAATAGGAAGGTGATCAATCGCTTTGCCAAAATCCTTCAATTGTTGTTTTATCTAAAGAACTTGGGTGCAACAACAACTCGCAGCAACATACTCAGCTTCTGCAGATTGGTTTTGGAGTCAAATTTTCCAAGATTATCCTTGGTATTTAAAATATAGCACTTACATCCAATACACTTAAGTATAAAATCTTAGGTTTTCTACCATTCCATATAGCTCATAAGAAGTTTTATTAAGAATGGGTCTTTTGAAAACTCTATTTGCAATGTAACATGAAGTATTAATGACTTCCCCAAAAGTAAATCGGTAAAGAATACTCATTGAGCATGGTCTAGCCATTTCTACTAGTGTTCTATTTTTTCTCTCTACAATACTATTTTGTTGTAGTGTCCTAGGAGTTGATAAATTATGAAAAACTTCATTCTCTAAACAATAAGTTTCAAAAGATTCATTTTGAAATTCCTTTCCATGGTCACTTCTAATAGAAGAAATGAAGTAACCCTTTTCATTTTGAACTTTTTTTGCAAAACTCTTGAAAGCTTCAAAAGTATCACTCTTATGAGCTAAAAAGGATACCCAAGTAAACCTTGAGTAGTCATCAACTAAGACTAGTGCAAAATGCTTTCTACCTAAGCTAACACTTCTAGTAGGTCCTATCAATTGCATGTGAACTAATTGAAGAGATCTAGTAGAACTTACAACATTTTTTGCTTTGTGGGAGGCTTAATGTTGCTTCCCCATTTGACATGGACCACATGTCTTGTCTTTTGTGAAATTCAGCTTAGGAAGGCCTTTCACCAACTTTTCTTTAGATAGGCTTTGAAGAAGATTCATGCTCGCATATATAAGCCTTCTATGTCATAACTAAGTTTCATTGCTTAAAGACATAAGACACTTAAAAGATTGGTTAGCCAAATTGTCTAAGTCAATTAAGTAGGTATTGCCTTTCCTTTCACCCTTGAAAATAACCTCATCATCCACTAAAGCGGTGACTTGGTATTCCCTTGGATCAAAGGTGACTTTATTACCTTTGTCACATAATTGACTTACACTTAATAAATTATGTTGTAAGCCATTAACTAATAAAATATTATCAATTAATGAACAATCATTATTACCAATGGTTCCAATGTCAATTACCTTACCCTTAGCATTGTCACCAAATGTGATATCTCCACCTTCTTTTTCCTTGAATGTTGTGAATAGTTTTCTATTTCCACTCATATGCTTGGAACATCCACTATCCATATGTCAATTGTTTGATTTAGTGGTTGTCACACTCCCCTACACAATAAAAGTAAGTTACCTTTTCTTAGATACCCGACCATACTTAGGTCTCACGGGGTTAGGAGTTGAAGGATCCTCTAATTTGAGGTGAGCCTTCTTAATAAAACAATGAATGTTAACATGCCCATATTTCATGCAATAATGGCATTGGAGTTTAGACTTATGAGTCTTTGTCCTATGCACAAATTTTGTATGAGTAGGAGGCTTTCTCATACCTTGATTATGTGAATGCTTGCATATGCATATGTGATGAGTAGGAGTA
>CATIWR010320723.1:0-15990 GCA_949677035.1 Omphalea diandra | reverse complement strand
AAAACAATTTGCCATACAACTATACAAACACTACATATATGTTCAAATGTCCCCAAATGCAATGGTACTTCTAAATGATTATTTATCTAATGCATATGCTCATGTGATAATGCTAATGAATATGACTAGGGATGTTACATCCTAAAACCTTTGAAGGTGCGAATTAGCCACACTTAAAGCTGATATAATTTTTCCAACCTATATGGTCACAATTTCTCCTTTGTAAGGAATCTTAACTTTTTGATAGATAATGGAATGCACACCACCTAACGGGTGATGCCACGATCTTCCCAATAATAGTAAAAAGGTGGTTAAGATATCTAAGATCGTAAATTCCACCATTGTCTCCATTATGGCTATCTTGACCAGGGCTTTAAACATACCTAAAACTAGTCTCTTACTATCATCATAAGCTCAAATGACACTATTAAAAGCTTTCAAATCTTCTTTAAACAATTTAAACTTGTGTAGCAACTTTGAGGGGTAGATGTTAATTCCAGACCCATTATAAACTAGTGTGTTTCCTTATCTCCTTAGCTCGAATGAATAGGGCTAGATTGTGATCCCTTCTTTCTGGTGGTAGATCCTCACTTAAGAAAGTGATTTTACCTTTATGAGTCACCAATGAGACGACATCCTTTGGAGTAGCTTCCCTCGAGATAATTAGACTTAACAAATCCTTAACCATAACCTTCTCATGCTCTTAGGAGGTAATAAGCAATTCCAACACAATGATCTAAGCTAGCATCTTCTTCAACTACTTCACAATAGGGTTGTCATCCTCTTTCTCCTTAACAATGTGTTCATCCATCTTCTTCTCAACCTTACATTCTTTGGGAGCTTCTTTATCAAGATAGTATTTTCACTATGGGTCATAAAGCTCACCTATTTCATCTCTTTCTCTTCATCACTCTTCTCTCATAACTGAATCAATCTCTTCTTGTGCACCTCTTCTGTCTTCTTGTCTGAGCTTTCCCAGGGATTAATAGTATAAACAACTATAACCTCCCCTAAGACCTCCTCACTAGTAGCAATAACAACTTCATTGAGAATTCCAGAATCTATCATGATTGTCCCCTGATTTAAGGGAGGAACATTATGACAGTTTGGGAGATGATTCCCATAGATGTTGGCCTTTCAAAATTTGATGGAACAATCACCTTATTATTGATGAGATCTTGAATCTCATGTCTTAGTATGTAGCATTCATTGGTGTTGCGATTTACTCTTTGATGAAAAAAGTAATAGGCATTGACATTGTACCTCCTAAGTAGTGGATTAGGAGGTGGTCTTGATGCTAGAGGCTTCAACATTCCTTTCTTCTGCAACCTCTTAAATGCCTTGGATAGAGGCATCCCCAAATCAATAAACTACCTTGGTGTTCTTATTGCTTTGACATTGGCCATCTTGTTCCTATTAGCCTATGACATTAGCCTTCTTGTTCCTACTAGCCTACGGTTGAGATAGACTACTTTTTCTTACCCTGTATTATTTTCTTGACTCATATTCCAACTTCTTAGCCTGTAGACTTGCTTCTTGAAGGTCCTCAAAGTTCCTAACGAACATTCCCCAGATTATGGTGCTAATACTAGGCAAAGCCCCTTTAATAATCATCTAGACTTACTCTCTTTTTTTAGGCCTTATGGTAACTTGCAAAGTCGTCTTCTTCCATCTCCTGATGTATTCATTGAAGCCTTCACTAGTTTTTTACTTCAAAGACTCCAAGTCTTATAATGTGACCTCTAGATCTGAATTAGAAACATAGTGTCTCTCAAAAGCTTTTGTCAGTTCCTTCTAGTCTTCCTTAAATGTGTTCAGCTAGTTAAAGTACAATGTCTTAGCAGACCCCTTCAACAATAATTTGAAAAGCTCTAACATGGCATCCGTTAGGACCTTAGATGCCTTCATGACCAGTACATATGAGCAGACATGTTTTTGTGTTTTGGGTTTCTGTGAATTTTGAGAGCTTAGACATGCAAAAATTAGCCGGATGCCTCTCAAATTTGCAAGCAAGCAATTCCTCAATGTCTGTTCCCCTTCTTCACACCTTTAGCACCCAGAGTCTTCTATATTTTCTCTAACTATTTAGCAAAGTCATCAAATCGAGTGTTCTCCTTCTCACTCTTTATATGTTTATCTGAAATAGCAGTAGCACTCCCTACTTCCCTACAAGCTTACACTTATAATACTCTTTCTTCCTAAATAAATCATCATCCATCACTACATGTTGGGGCACCTCCATTGGTGCTTTCCTTTTATCAGTTATATTAGCGAAGGTCTTTGTTTTTCAAAATCTCATTGACATGCTTATTCACCTCTTCAGCAATCCTTTCTACCATCTTGCAATTTAAGTCAGCCATCATCTTTTCCAAAACCTCAAATGGTATGATTGGTGTCATGATTGAGTTAACTTTTTAGCTCGGACTCAATGTCTTACTCTTTCTAACAAGTTGGTTGCCCCTTCTCTTCCATGAGGATTTGGATGGAGTTATGATGGTTGTAAGACAAGGGTTATTAGTATGATACATGAACAAGTAATTGATATGTTATGCATAAATTATCTCACACAAGATCCTTCTAATCTTATTCCTTCCACACATGAGGTCTAGTGGCTCTGTCTTAGGTGGGGTCTCATTCTTATACATCATAGGGCAAAAAATGTATGGGATCACCTCGGACTAGAAGACATAGTCTCAAAAGAACATATACACAAAGGTGCTAAAAGGAATAACCCTTTAGATTATTTGAAGGAACATATATAAGAAAGGAATGATATCTTTTTAACGAGAGAGGGATATATATAGAAAGCATTTACATGATGGGGAAAGGGATAAGCAAGTTATTAGCCCTTAAGCACCAGGAAGGAGGGTTGAATTGGTGGGAAACTAAAAAAAAATTTAGAGGCAAGGTAGGGTGTTTAGAGAATGGAGAAATAGTAGAAAAAATGAACACGAGATATTTATAGTGGTTTGGGTGTTAACAAACCCTATGTCTACTCCTCAATTCTTCTTAATTAGATATTTCACTCAACTTAAAATGGTATTTCCAAGCTCACACCAAACTTGTACAATGTGTTTTTATGGCTTACACATACCTTACAATTTGTGTTTCAAGGATCACACAAAACCTCAATCAAGTGTTTTATATATGCTCACCCTTTAACCTATAACAAGAGTTTTGATGGCTAGGCTAACTCTCAACCTAATTACAATGGTGTTTAATGCTTATGCCAAACAATAAGAACTCACAATCAAATAATAAGAAGTTGTGAAGCAAATTCATAAGAGTTTGGCTATAATTAATAAAATTGTCTTACAGAGTATTTATATGCAACAACCACCAAAGAGACGTTTTCACAAACTATGCCTAAATCTCTAAGGTAAGCAAGACAAATTATGCATTAAATGCCTACCAATCTGAAGTCATGATCATGATTGGTGTTTCGCAGGCACGATTTTCTAATTTACACTGGAAAAACTGAAATCGTGGTAGAGAACCTCATTTTGTGTCTAACGGCTAGTCCACATGTCCTTGTACCATTGGTGCTCTAAGAAATATAGCTTTTATGTTTGACTAACTAACTAAAAGTCATAGTTGGATTGAGATCCTTATTGGGCATGGCAAGGATAGCAAATCGTTTTGTTTGGTGACGATAAAATACTCTCTCGAGTCACAGTCGCGACAAGTGCTTTGCCCTCTCAAATTTTGATATTTCAATGGTTGCCTTAGACACTTGGCATTTTATGGTTGTAGACTCGGTTCACTCCTTTATGCTATGAAATTCACAGTTGTGACTTTAGACACGAACACTACTACAAATCTCTTTGTATGTCATTCAAGTCTCCCTTAGCTCAATCACAGCTGCGATTTCCTCTACAAAATTCATTTGGCACAAGTTCATCCATCCTTGTTGCAAGGTCGTGGTCATGATTTAGAGGATCTTGACCACAAATTTTGATGTCTTACTCAAAGCTAGAGATTTAGACTTCCATCCAACTTTCGATGAAAAACTTTAAAACTGCAAGAATAACACTTAAATAAGACATTAATGCCTATCAATCTTCATTGTTAAGATCAAAAGAGACCTTTAACTTAGGTTTGACCAACCTAGTCCAACAATCTCTCCCTTTTTGATTTGGACAACTTAGATTAATTTTACTTGAGGAAAATGAATTGCATGAGTGTGAAGTTGAAATGGTTAACGATATTTATAAGTTTGAATTAGATTGCTCCCCCTCAACTTATACGTCCCTTATGATATATCATACACATTCTTTTATCACTATTTCTCTCCCCTTTTGGCAAGATATAAAAGAGAGCAAAGTTTAAACACTGAAGTAAAGGTGTATGTAAAATAATGACATAGAATAAATAAGTATATGAAACAAGTATAAAGCAATCACACAAGATGAGAAGCAACAATTGCAAAGAAAAATAACATTTTTATTTATTGAGAAATGTGGAGTCACATACTTACAAGAATATAAAGAAATAAAAGAAAACACTAAAAGCTTAAGAAAAAAGCTAGAATATTAGAGAACTATGATAATCTCTGGAGCCATCAATTTCTTCATTTGCTCCTCCACCTTATTCTTTATCACCTTCCTCAACTTCTTGATCATCCTCTCCTTCAGGAGTATCTTCCCAATCCTTAAAATCAGGGAGGTGGCAAGGAGTAGCACCCACTTTTTCCTGAAGATCCACCAAATCACTATGGAGGTGGGAGAGTAGAAGAAATTTTCTCTTGATCATCCTCATAACCTTGTATAGTTTCGTGTAAATTGAGGAGAGAGAGATTATAGAGGATTTGGTTTTGGGCTTAGGTTGGGTAGGTGGAATGGATTGAAGACCCTCTTCAATCATTAGCCTTTTCCTTTTTAAGGCTTGAAAAGTTTCGAGCTTCTTAGCCCCAAATGAACCTAAGGTGTATATGTAGGAATTGGGATGTACTTCCTCCTTAATGAGACCATTCAAAAATGCACTTTTAACATCCGTTTGGAAAAGTTTGAAATTCATGTGACATACATATGTTAAAAGGATCTTAATGGCGACTAATCTTGCTTTGAGGGCATAGGTTTCAACATAATCAATGTCTTCCTCTTGGTTGTATTGCTTAGCAACCAATCTAGCTTTATTTCTAGTGATGAAACCTTGCTCATCTAACTTATTCCTAAGCACCCACTTATATCCTACAATAGGGAGTTCCTTAGGCCTAAGGATAAGTTCCAATACATTGTTTCTCTCAAACTAGTTAAGTTCCTCTTGCAAATCAATTACTTAACTCTCATCATCAAGAGCCTCATTAATAGATTTTGGCTCAAATTGTGAATGCAAGATTATTATATAAAGAATTAAGTTAAGATCTAGTACTTATACCCTTGGAGGTATCACTAATGATTAAGTCATTTGCGTGATGTTTGGAGCATCTCCAATCCTTGGGAAGATCTTGATTTGAGGTTTCCACTTGTTGATGTTTGATGACTTGCCTTTATCATGGTCTTTATCCAACTCTCTTATGGTTGACTCCAACTTCAATTTTTCAAAGTCACCTACAAAATTATCGACAAGAGAACTTTTCCCAAGATCAAGTTTACTAGATTCAAACAAACACAATATTCATAAACTCTTCAACAACTATGACACTATTATTGAAAACCTTATAGGCTTCGCTAGAGGTGGAATATCCTTAGAAGATCCCTTCATTTGTTTTTAAATCAAAATTTTCAAGATTATCCTTGGTATTTAAGATATAACACTTGCATCCAAACACTCCTAGGTATGACAACTTAGGCTTTCTACCATTCCAAAGCTCATAAGAGGTTTTATTAAGAATGAGTCTTTTCAAAACACGATTTGCAATGTAACATGGAGTATTGATAGTTTCAGCCCAAAAGTAATTAGGCAATGAATACTCATTAAGCATAGTTCTAGTCATCTCTACTAGTATTCTATTTTTCCTCTTTACAACACCATTTTGTTGTGGTATTCTAGGAGTTGAAAAGTTTTTAAAAAAAATTTATTCTCTAAGCAATAAGATTCAAAACATTCATTTTGAAATTTTTTAACATGACCACTTCTTATAGAAGAAATGAAGTATCCCTTTTCATTTTGAACTCTTTTTACAAAACTTTTAAAAGCATAAAAGGTGTCATGCTTATGAGTTAGAAAGGATACCCAAGTAAACCTAGAGTAATCATCAATTAGGATAAGTGCACAATATTTTTCACCTAAACTAGCACTCTTAATAGGTCTTATCAAGTATATATGGATAAGTTGAAGAGGTCTAGATATACTTACAACATTTTTTGCTTTGAAAGAGGATTGATGTTGCTTTCCCATTTGGCATGGTCCACCTGTCTTTTCTTTAAAGTACTCTAGCTTGGGAAGACCTTCCATTAGCTTTCCTTTTGATAAGCTTTGTAGAGGCTCCATGCTAGCATGCCTAAGTCTTCTATGCCAAAGCCAAACTTAATTGCTAAGTGACACAAACACTTGAAAGAGCCAAATTGTCTAAGTCAATTAGGTAGGTATTGCCCTTCCTTTCACCCTTGAAGACTACCTTTTTATCCACTAAAGTGGTAATTCGACATTTTCTAGGGTCAAAGGTGACTTTATTACCTTTGTCACATAATTGACTTACACTAAGCAAATTATGTTGTAAACCATCTGCAAGTAAAACATTATCAATAAGAGAACAACCATTCTTACCAATAGTGCCAATGTTAATTACCTTACCCTTCGCATTATTTTCAAAAGTGACATTGCCACCTTCCTTCTCTTTTAAGGCCATGAATAGCTTCTTATTACTCGTCATGTACTTTAAGCATCCACCATCCACATGCCAATCATTCATTTCATTGGTGGTTGCCAAACAATCCTACACAACATAAATAAATCATTTTTGTTTTGCTACCCAAGCATAATTGGATCCTAGGGGGTTAGGCCTAAAAGGATACTCCATTTTGAGGTGAGCCTTCGTAATGTAATAATGAATGTTGATGCGACCAAACTTCACACAATAGTGACATTAGAGTTTAGACTTGTGAGTCTTCCTCCTATACATGGCTTGTGTATGGGGAGGGGGGAGGGGAAGGGAGGGGCCATTTCTCATACCATGATGATGTGAGTGTGAGCATGAGCATGAATGGTTAGGAGTAAAAGTGAATTTTTTGTATGTGTTAGGGTGAGCATGTTTCTTGGGGTAAATATCTGCATGATTAGCCTTCTTTGGCATAAGCTTTGAGACTTGATGTGCCTTCCCTTTGCCCTTGGGCAATGGTGGCTTAGTGCTTTGAGCACTTTTACTTCCCACTACCTTAATACTAGATGTTTGAGGTGTTGAGGCTCTAATGAAGGTTTTGAGTGAAGATGTAGATGAAAAGGCTCCATTGAAGCCTAGACCATGTCTAATTAAAGAAGGTCGTTGAGATACAATAAGTGTATCCAAAGCTTCCTTCCCCTTATGAAACTTAGAGATGGAATTTCTAAGTTCTATAACTTCACCCTTTAAAGAATCATTCTCCTTTCTTAAGGAGTTTTAGGAAGAAGATGATTTAGAAAGACTCTCAATAGATTTCTTAAGTTCTTCATTAGAAGTCCTTAATTCACTTACAATATTATTCAAATTCATCCTCTTGCTTAGAGCATTTTTCCTTGTAAGATTTCATTTATGACTTGTATTTGTCATATTTTCAAAGTTAGAGCTTCTAAAAGCTCATCATCTATATCATCTAATTCATCATATTCTTCATAAGAATAAGGTGGAGAGTTTATCCCTATTTGAAGAGTCATCTTGTGCAATGAAGCATAAATTTGTAACTTCCTCCTCTTCATCCTCTTCACTTGAGCTGTCATCTTAAGTTATCTTAAAGCTTTTCTTTTTCTCTTTGTCCCCTTTCTTCTTCTTGTTCTTTAATTTGGGGCAGTCATACTTGATGTGACCTTGTTTGCCACATTCATAGCATGTAACCTCACCCATTCCTTCCTTGCGGTTTGAAGTTGCTTTCTTGAAGTGTCTTTTATCTTTTCTTCTTCTTATCAGCTCCTTTGTTCATCTTGAATGAATGGCTAACTCCTCTTCGTCTTTCTCATTATCTTCCTCACTCAAAATAACCTTTGGTTCCTTTTCTTTTGATGAAGATTTGAGAGACAAGGTCTTTTTTCTGATTTGTCTGTTTTATCTCCTTGCCTTCTCATCTTTTTCATTTCTTCATCCTTCTTTAAGGCTAGCTCATGAGTTAAAAGCTTGCCTATAAGAACATTAGTTTGCATCTTCCCATTCTTGAAATTTGACTCTTGGGTGTTGCAAACCCTGGCACCAAATTTATCAAGGGCAAAGATTTAAGAATTTTTTAGTTTATCTCATGATTGGTGAGAATCCTTTCGAATTCTTCATGTTTGTGACAATCGAAAGGAGCCTATTCGTCATATTCATGATGCTTTCAGTCTCTTTTATCATAAATAACTCCCTTTCAATCACATACATCTCTAGCTTGCTGAACTTCACCAATGTAGTGTCTTCATGGTAGTTTTCTAAGGCCTTCTATATCCTATAAGCTGTGAGGCAATATTGGACACTTCTTATTTCTTCTCTTAATAGAAAACAAAAAAGGATTGTCATAGCTCTTTTATTCCTTCTATTAGATATCCTGTGAGCTTCAACCTATTCTTTTCTTAGGATCAATTCTTCACTTCCATCCACCACTTCAGTAGGTGACTTTCAATCTTTTGCTGTGATGTCTCAAAGATCCACCACATCATTGTCCAAGTATATTTCCATCCTATACTTATAATGATTATAGTCCAATCCATCAAAATATGGCTTGAGATAGGTATGGATTCCTTCTTGTGCCATGATCTTTTCTCATGCAATTAAGCATTGAAATGAGACTTAGCTCTGATACCACTTATTGGCCCTAGCACCAAAGGGAGGGGGGAGGGTTGAATTGGTGTAAACTAAAAAAATTTTGGAGGGAAGATGAGGTGTTTAGAGAATGGAGAAAGAGAAGAAACAATGAACATAAGATAAAAAGTATAAACAATGAACACAAGATATTTATAGTGGTTTGGATGTTAACAAACCCTACGTCCACTCCCCAATTCTTGACAATTAGGTATTTTACTCAACTTGAAATGGTGTTTCCAAACTCATACCAAACTTATAAAATGTGTTTTTATGGCTCACACACAACCTTACAATTTGTGTTTTAAGGTTCACATAAAATCGAGCTCAAATGTTTTACACAGGCTCACACTTTAACCTATAATAAGAGTTTTGATAGCTGGGCTAGCTCTCAACCCAATCATAATGGTTTTTAATGCTTAGACCAAACAACAAGAACTTATAATCAAAGAATAAGAAGTTGTGAAGCAAATTTGCAAGAGTTTGGCTATAATTAATGAAATCCTCTTGCATTCATGTTTGTTTGGTAGAGTATTTATAGGCAATAACTACCAAAGAGACATTACTAACAAACTGTACCTAGATCTCTAAGCTAAGTTAGGCAGATTTTGCATTAAATGCCTGTTAGACTGAGGTTGCGATTATGATTGGCATTCCGCAGTCATGATTTCTAATTTGCACTACGAAGACTAAAATTATGGTAGAGAACCTTGTTTTGTGCCTAATGGCTAGTCTACTTATCCTTGTGCCATTAATGCTTTAAGAAATATAGTTGTTGTCTTTGACTAACTAACCAACCAAAATTCGCGGTCGAGATTGAGATCATTTTTAGGCACAACAAGACCACAAATCCTTCTGTTTGTTGAGGAGAGAAGACTCTATTGGGTCATGATAGCAACAGGTGCTTTGCCCTCGTAAATTTTGATATTCCAATGGTTGGCTTTGACACTTGGAGTGTTATGGTTACAAACTCGGTTCCCTCATTTCAGCTACGAAATTCACAATCGTGACTCTGGACACGAACACCACCGCGAATCTCTCTATGTGTCATTCAAGTCTCCCTTGGCTTGATTGCGGCTTTGATTATCTCAGTGAATTCGTTTTTCCCAAGTTCATCTATCCTTGTTGCAAGGTTGCAGTTGCGATTTGGAGGATCCTGACAGCAAATTTGGATGTCTTATTGAATGCTAGAGATTTAGACTTCCATCCAACTTTTAATGAAAACCTAACTTAAAAACTACAAGAACATCACTTAAATAAGACATTAGTACCTATCAATCTCCATTGTCAAGATCAAAAGAGGCATTTGACTTCGATTTGACCAACCTAGTCCAATACAAGTATTTAAATGTGAGGGATAGTTACATCAAAATGAGATAGGGTAACATTTGTGCTTATAGTAGGTATACCTAGCGTGTTTTTTTTAAGACTTTCACTCTTCTTGGAAAAAGAAATGTAGATAAGTGGGATGCCTTATTCCAAGGTATTATTGGCTCTTACATGCATCTAATGGTTAAGAGGATTGTTGTACTTGATGGCTCTCATAAGCTTAGAGGGTGATTATTGTGATCCCTCATTCCTTATGCCCAAAGGTATTAGGCTTATGACTGATGAATCCTCTTTGCAATCTGTTAAGCCTAAATAGAGCTTAAGTCTCAAGTTTGGAGAACCATCAGTTTATCTAATAATAACCTATTACTCGTGAAGAAGTATGGATGTTACACGAATGCAATGGACTTACTTAATATCAAGTTTAAAATATTAAAAGTGAACCAAAGATTAAACATGCAGTCAACATTGAGTCCCTAGTAGAGTCGACACTATAAGTGTCTCGATGTTTCACTCAAACTAGTAGAATCTTGCTTGCAACTTTATCTTTTTATCGATCAATAGGGGATCGAGAGGACAAAGGTCTTTATTTTGGTAATAACCCCAAGATAATGCATGAGTTTTGATCAATAAAGGATCCTTTTAAGCCTTGCATAATTCAAAACCTAAATCCAAAGTGATGGTCATCATGACCAAATGTAGGATAATATATTGGTACCATCCATGTATAGTCACCACCCGACTTTGGTCAAGATAAAAATTCGAAAAAGGCAAAATCTGAACCTAAACTAAGTTAATTAGAATGCCCATTTCATCTTCACCCCATCAGAGATTGTGTTTGAAAATTGTGTATGACTTAAGGAAAAGGTTAAGCACCCTTAACATGCCTACTTATTGGGATCTGGCCTTCGAGCAATTTTTGTTCACTTTTAATATTTTAATCGAGTTATTCACTAGTTCGATTAACAGTCCTAAACATGCTTCTAGCATAATCAAGCTAATCAAATCATTCAACCAATCCAAAAGGGAGTGAGGTCATAAATCATGGTGTAGAAGTCATCATGCACATCCATGCATCATATACACTAGAGGTCCTCATGCACATCTGTACATCATATACACAACTTAGAAAGGGTGAGGAATCATGTGACATGGCATAAGGATTATCATGCTTATCCATGCATGCATTGATCACAATCATCCATAATCATATAGGAAGATGGTCAAGACCAAATTCATGGTCTAACCCAAGTAAGAACACCTACACCCAAAGAAGAAGAATAAGTTAGCAAGTGAAAGGGACATAAAGCAAACCAAATGAACTCAAAGCATAAAGAAGGAACATAACATATATTACTATCTCTCTCATGCAAAGGTGCCTAATCATGTATCTAAGTTCATAATGAACATAATCTTGCATCACAAATCAACAAGCAAAACAAGATTAAAATATATGAACCATGAGCATCAAAAGAGGCTAACAAACAATAAACCCTCCCTCTCATTGCTCATAACAAGCTAGGCATTCATAAGCACTACTAATTATAAACATGAGCACAAACACAAGAAGGGCTCTCAAGATCCTTAGAACCATGAATTCCTCACTTGGTCACTACCCTAAAATGATTAACACAATACTTAAATCATCATTAAACTAATATGTAAGAATGTAAACATTCGCACAAGGTAAAACATGAAAACCACTTCAAATTCTATCAAAACTCCATTTTTTTTTAAGTGAATAAGGTCCTTAGCCATTGGGTCTCCTCCTATCCTAACATTGAAGTCATATAAGACCATGAAAAGTAGAATCGAAAAGAAGAAATCTAAAAGAAAAAGAGAAATTTTTATAATAATATATCTAAAAAAGTATGGTTGTACAACCCATTAGCCTACATCAAGGTTATATAACCCTTAAATTCTGGGTTTTACAAAATAAGAAAGAAGAGGAAAGAGAAGGAGACATCAGTGGGTTTCCCAGATGCCCTTAAATCTTCTTTACTCTTAGAGGCTTATTAGTTGTCAAATATCTTCCAAGATGCTTAGGAAATGGACTAAAGTATAAAGATTTAGCCTTGTTCTTCCTTGGAATGAGTTAGGGTTTAAGGTTTCTATGTTAAGTAGTGTTTGAGAGTAAATTTTGGCAAAGAAACACTAGGGTTGTCTAAGTCTCTCCTCTCTTTTCAAATGAGAGGGTATTTATAGGTGATAGATGAGTGAATAGAGCCAGAAATGGTTTTGGTTGCACCATGTTTGCATCCAATCATAGAGAAGGAGATTGATATCTTGGAATTAGGGTTTACACGTATGTTGTATAATCAAGAATGGGTTATACATCTATCTATTTGGGTTGTACACCTATCTATCTGAGTTGTACGACCTTAGGGTTTAAAACCAATTTCAGAAGGTTATAGGGGTTAAGGTTTAAAAGAGTGTTGTATAACCCTAGATGTAGGCTATACAACCCTAGATGTAGGCTATACAATCCTAGTTACTGGGTTGTACAGTCCTACTTATTTGGTTATATAACCTATTTACTTAGGTTGGCATATTAGGCTTTGGTTTTGGGCCTCTCCAAGGTTTGCTAAGGTTTTCATCACTTTCTTAGGCAATTCTCTCAACATTCTATGATGTATTCAATGATTTTCATCATCGGCCTTTGCATCTAAAGGTCTAGAATTCAATGCTTATAAATGATCTAGCCTTAAATAGGCTTATAAAATTGAGGATGCTGAAATTGAGGTAGAAATGGTTGAGATTGAATGGATAAAATCTTTATAAGAGACATACCTAAAACAAGATAATGAGTTTAAAGTCAACTCTGATAGACTTTTGTTGGAAGAGGAATCTTTTAAATCCTTATTATTTTCGGGCAACAATTAGTACATGCATGGGCTTTAGAGCGTGAATAGTCTTCCTTCATCTAACTCTTCCAATTCCATTACCATAGCTTGAGAATATTCCTTAGGTTATAAACCATTTTGTTTAGCAACCCTTAAATATGACACCACTATTTCTATAGGTAAAATAGCATTCATGCCCAAATGTGAGTGTAAAAGGACTTACGTTAGTAGCATCTCTTTTAAAAGCCTTGTACAAGGTCTCAAACAATAATCTATGTTAATCTTGAGGATGCTCCTTAATCATCTTCTCCACTATGCCAATCAACACTTTGTTAGAAGCCTCAACCTATCCATTAACTTGAGCATAGCATAAAGTGGAATTGATCAACTTGATAACATAATCCTTAGTAAATCCCTCACTTTCTTACTATCAAACTTAATTCTTGATTAATAATGATTAATTAAGGAACTCCAAACCAATAGATTAAGTTATGCTTTATAAATTAAACAAAATCCTTTTATTCAAGCCTTTTTCATAGACATTGTCTTAACCCACTTTATGGAATAATTAGTAGTCGCATTGATGAAATTATGGCCTTTTGATGAAGCAGGACATAATTTCCTAATCAAATCAATGGCCCATTCTTAAAATGGCCTAGGTTTAATGATAAGATACACCTTTATAGTTGGAACCTTATACACACTTTCATATTTCTAACATTATTTGCATCCTTTTGAATAATAGATGTAGTAAGATGGTAGGCCAATAATCATCATGCCTCCTAATTAACTACCTCAAGTAGCTATTTCATTACTTTTAGAGCATTTGGTAAACCCAAACACCAAAGGAGCTTTCCATCAAATCCTTTCCAATACAACTATTCTTTAATTGACATAAAGTTTTACACTTGAACCTTAATTTGGTGTACCACCTTATTTAGGACAATTAAAATATCTTTTAAGTTGCAACTTCCAGTCACCATCCATTTTCACATCTATGTTGAAAGACAACCACAACTCCTCATTCTAGTATTGAAAGGTGACTTTGCTTTTGAAACTAAGATAATCTTATGAGTTAATTCCTTATACAATCTTAGACCAAATGCAACTGGAGCCAATTCATTAGTTTTCAAGTTTGACTCCTTTGGTACATGTACAAAATTCACTTCTTTAAATTCTTGAATTAATTGCATTATAATAGTGAAATAAAGAGTGAAATAAAGAGCTAAAGATAGGCTACTACACTTGATTCCCTAGACAACTACTTAAGTACCAATTATGGATCTCCCATCATCACCACTTCCTTAGCACCTAATTCTTTTAGGGATTTCGAATCCAATCATAAGTGCCTCATGTTTTACCTAATTATTAGTGTATTCAAAATCAAAATCAAAAGATAAAGATGTTTTAGCAAATGATGGTGATGTGACAAGAAGTCCTGCATAAGTTACTCTTTTAGTACTGGACCTGTCAAACTTTAAAATCTATTGTGTAGTATCAATTCCACATACCTGAAAATCTGGTTCTTCTTTGGTGAGCTCCACATATGGGTGATTAGCTAGAAAATTTGTCAAAACCTACCCTTTCACTGAGTTTTAAGGGATATAGATTAATGAAAGTTAAGTTAAAACCAATGACCTTTTCCTTATTCTTTCAATAATGAGTTGTTTAGTATATATTTCACCAAATTCATTTAGGAAACCACATACACCCTTGAATGGATAAGATCATGGTGTAACTTGGAATAAGCAAAAATATAACACTAAACAAATCTTTTGAACTAGTGAGTACCTTACTTCTGTTGTGGTAAGAATTTTATTCAAGTAATAAGTAGCTAGTTCACAGCCTAAAGAATTATTTTATGCTTATAAATAATCTATAACTCATAGGCACTTGAACCTTGAGAGGATATCCTTATTATAGGGGTGTTAATATAGGAAGCTTACTCCAATAAAGTTTATCTTTTCAAATGCTAGGTAATATTTTTTCTCTTATACAAAATATCCTTTCTTCTTAAGTTTTACTAATTTAAAAACTCATTAATGATTTGAAAACTCATTTGTCTTACTAGCCATGTTAGTAATAAATCCTCGAAAACATAAATTAATTTATCTTAAGAATCATTATAACTCTTTATTGCTTTAAGGAGGTTTATCTTTTAGGACAACTTTTGCCTTATTCTTATCAATCTCTGCTCCTCTTTGACGAACAAAGAAATTAAGGAATTTTCTACCTCTTACTAAAAAAACACACTTGAGTGGGTACAATTCTAGGGTATGTACTTGCATTCTCTAAAATGTTTTCCTTAAATGCTCCACATGATCCTTAACTTTGTTATACTTGACCAAATATCATCGATGTAGACTTTCATTTTCCAACCGATCAAGTCATAAAACATGGCATTTATGGCCCTCAATAGGTAGTCCTAGTTGTGAGCACTAAATTTTTAGATTGTTGAGATGTGAGCCTAATAATGAGAACCTTATTGAATTCCTCCCTAAAAGGGTGAAGAGAACAACACCTAAAAATGGATAAAGCTTGGACAAACTTTGAACCAAACCTACCCTATAAATACTTAAGCCTAAAACCTAACTTTTGAATTTTCAAAGTTGTCTTGTATAACTAACTTAGATGGTTGTACAACTAACTTACATGGTTGTATAAACATCTCATTGTATGCCAAATAGAGTGGACCTCTTATAATAATTACCTACTTAGCTCAATTGGTTGTACATATAACCTCTTGGCTGTATAGACAACTTTAAAATCCAAATTTCAAAATGTTCAGTGATCTTATCCATACAGAGACAGTGTTAGACTAGGATGGTTAATCCTAAGTCTAAAACCTTTTTTGATCTTGAGAAAGGAGATTGATCATCACTAATATTTCAAATAAGTGTTGATTTTGCAGAAATA
>CATIWR010320624.1:0-20540 GCA_949677035.1 Omphalea diandra | reverse complement strand
CATAAGCTAACTGTTAGGTCCCTCTTGACCTTATTGAAAGTAGCGGTCCCAAAATAGGGGGGTTGGCTGCTATCCTCACATTCAACAAACTAGACTTTGAAGATCTTAGATGTTTGTGATTTGCGGTCACTATGCTAGAGTTGCAATCATGACTTTTGACTAGGCAATTTAACACATGGCTCGATTTGGCTGAGTATTTGGATCCCTTTAACTAATTTTGAAGATCGCGGTCGCTACCTCTATCGTGACTTGGACCACGAAATACACTAGACTAATTGCGTCTTAAAAGTTGATGAGTAGCAGTCACGAGCTAGGATTCTTAATCGCAACTTTAGAGTCATTTTTCATACTTGATTTTTTAAGTTTCCATTCAACTTCCAGTTAGTTTATTTCTTAATTTTTGTAATATCAACACTTAAAAAAAACATTATAATCTTTCAATCTATATTGTCAAAATCAAAAGAGAGGGTCGACTTGGTTTGACCAACGTAGTCCAATAATAATAATAATATAAAAAATTTTAAATTTTGCTCCATAATTAAACAATCTTGGCTAATTATGATTAAATAAAAATAAATTTAACATATATTAAATTTATATATATTATATATAATTATGAAAATTACAAATATATAATTTATAAAATTATATATAATAATAAATATATAATCATTATAAATATATAGTTATAATATTAATATATAATTATAATATTAGAAATAAGGATGGAGAAAGACAATAATCAATATTAATATATATTATTAATTTCAATTTTAAAATTAGTTTTAAATTATTATTTATTATTTGTTAAATAATTGTGTATAATACAATCATATATCATTATTTTATATCATGCTATAGAAAATTATTATATTAAAAATTTCTAAATCAAAAATTAGAAAACTTGACTATCATATAGAAAAACAAACCTTCTAAATAGAAAATTTTAAAAACTAAAAAAGTAAAAAATTATAAATGGAAAGTCAATGTCATTTAATAAAATTCTAAACAGGAAATTAAAAAAATCTAAAAAATAAAAAATTATAAACAACTTTTAAACAAAAAATAAAAAAAGCAAAAAATTTTAAATGAAAAACTATGATCTAAATTAGTTTTATTGATTGTTCAAAATTTTGAATATATAAGAGTAAGTGACAGTATAATAAATTATTAAAAATTATTTTATTCAAGTTTAATAAAATTTTAATTGTGTTATACAAAATTGAAATTATAAATTAGCAGATAATATTTGATTATTACTACCTCACTTATGTATATATAGTTTGTAATTATTTGTTATTTTTATTTTTGATTATGTAATACTTAATATTATTTATTTGATCAATTATTAAGAATTAATTCATTCAAGTTTAATAAATTTTCTCTTAAAAGTATGGTACATAAAATTGAAGGTATAATCAATAAATAATATTTTATTACAACTAATTCTATCCATAATTATAAGTTTTGAGAACTTTATTTTATTATTTTATTTCTTTGATAATAACTTTTTATAAAATAAAAATTAAATTTTAATTATTATTATATATTAATTGTAAATATCAAATTTATTTAAAATTTATTATTATAATCATATAATACAATACACGAGTTCACGATTAGTATATTATTAATTTCAATTTTAGAGTTAGTTTTAAATTATTGTTTGACATTTATTAAATAATTGCGTATAATATAGCAATGTGTCATTATTTTATACTATATTATAAAAAATTATTATATTAAAAAACTTTTAAATAGAAAATTAAAAAAATTAACTGCTATAAAAAATATTCTAAATAAGAAATTAGAAAAATTAATTACCATATATAAAAATTTTCTAAATATAAAATTAAAAAAATTAACTGTCATCTAAAAATTTTAAATAAAAAATCTAAAAGTAAAAATTATGACTATGAAGCCAAGATCATATTAAAAAATTTGAATGAAAATTAAAATAACCTAATAAGTATAAATTAAAAAACAACATCAAAATAGAAAATTAGAAAAATCTAAAAAGTAAAAATTCTAAATAGGAAACTACAATTTCATTGATTGTTCAAAAATTTTGTGTATATAAGCTATGACAGTATTATAATATATTGTTATTAATTATTTCATTTAAATTTAATAAATTTTCTCTTAAAATTTTACAATCCAGACTAAAGGTATAAATCAATAAATAATTATTTTGTATTTGTTAATTTTATTTTTAATTATAAAATACTCAATATTATTTATTTGATTGATTGTGAAAAATTATTTCGTTCAAACTACTTAGTAAATTTTCCTGAAATTATATCATGTAAAATTAAAGATATACATCAATAAACAATTTTTTAATTTTATTATTTTATTTATTTAATAATAATTTTTTATGATATAACAATTAATCATTCAATTAATTAATTAATTATCTAATAAAAATAAATATCAAATTTATTTAAAATGTATTATTATAATTATATCATGTAACACAATAGTTTTTTATTAATATTACCTTAATGATTAAAGTTTATTTTTGATTGGATCAGTGAGAATAGTTTCTAACTTTATGCAAAACGCTCGTTTTGTGCTAAGTGGATCAATTTGACAAAGCTGTTAAACAAATATAGCTAAAGAAAAAATAAAAATTTGAGAGTTTAGCATAGATTGATAAAATTACAGAGCTTAATAGCAGATTTTAGAGTAGCATTCTGAATTGGCCAATACATCATTTCAGAGCACAGGAGACCCAATATGAATCATCATAGTCTATGTCTCATGAAATACTAAGTTTGTTTTGGCAAGAGATTGTTGGTAGAGGTGAACTCGGTCAGATCCAGTTTGGATTTTTGAAAAATCTTAAACTGGATTAAAGTATTGATTTTTAAAATTAGAAGAATCGGAATTGGGACTGAATATATGAGGAATTGAAACTGAATTGAATCGAAAATTAATTTGGTTCGTTCTTTGGTGCTGTTTGATTTTTTTATTTTCAATTTAGTTTCGATTCGATTCCGATTAGATTCTAAACTTATTTTTTAAAAATTTTTATAATAATAATCATAATTTTAATCCATTTTATTCATATAAACTATCATTTTAAATATTATAGAATATATTATAACATATATTATAACATAAAATTATTTTATTTTGAATGCATGAAATTAATAAAATGACAACTTTATGATTAGAAAAAGAATTATATTAAGTAATATTCAAGTGTACAAATATATAATATGTTTACAATGTTTAAAGTCTATATTTTTATTTAAATATAAAACATATACATGTATTAAATTAATATACAATCCTAAAATTATATATATCCAAAATTGATTCTTTTATGTGGTTCAATTCAATTTGAGTTTGTCCAATTTCAATCTAATTTTCGATCCGGTTCTTAATAGAGGATTAGAACCAAATCGATTTTAAAATTAATATAGGTTTGATTTTGATTTAGTTTTGGTCATTTTTCTATATTTTCAATTTAGTATTTATTTCGAATCGATTTTTGATTTGATTCGAAAAAACCCAAAGACTATTGGTCAGCCCTAATTGTTGGGATTAGCATCAAGTCTAATAATGCAAAATTTCTATCTCTGTATATTCATAGTAAGTACATATATAGAAATTAGCAGTAAATCCATGCATTTTATGTAATATTTATAATAATAAAATTTTATATTTATTTTATTAATTGAATAATTAATTATTATTTTATTAAAAATTATTATCAGAAATAAAATGTTTAAATTTTATAATTATAAATTGATTTATGCTTTCAATTTTATATTGCATAATTTTAAGATAAAATTTACTAAATATAAATGAAATAATTTTTGATAATAAATTAAATAAATATTATTAAATATTTATAATAAAAAATAAAATTAATATATATTTTTTATTTTTAAGTTTTTATAATCTCTTATTTAGAAGTTGTTTATAATTTCTATCTTTTAAAATTTTCTAATTTCTTGTTCAAATTTTTTTTATACGATATTAGCTTTTTATTTAGAAATTTTACCCTTTAAATTTTTTAATTTTCTATTTATAATTTTTATATGATAATTAATTTTTTTAAAGAATTTTTAATAAACAGTTTTTTTAAGATAATATAAATAATGACAATTAATTGTAATATATAGATAATTGTTTGATAAATAATCTAAAATTAATTCTAAGATTAGTTACTTTTGGAAGCGTACTGGCAAAAAAGGTTCTAACTTTCTGGTTCAACAACTGGAAATATGTGGCTTTTGGGGTGGAAAGGGCCATCTGGATTCTCAGCCTCTTCCACAGCTGAGCAAGTTACACAGGGGATTGATGGAGCTGGCCTCACTGCTATTATTACAGGTGGTTTAAAAATCTCATCTTGTTTTGCAATTCTATATATGCTCCTTTCTTTCTTTTTCTTGTTTCACCTTTTATTTTGGAATTGGATGCGGTGAAATTGCAGTCTATAGCAAAATAAAATAAAATCTTGAATTCATGCTACATCTATAATCAATTATGCTCATTTGCAATATAAATTATAGTTTGTTGCTTTGATGATTATTGGTAGGTTTTAATTATTTTGCGTCTGAGTTATTTTTGTATTAGTTCTTACAAGAATTGTGGATGGACTGAGTAGAGGAAGTTGATTAATGAGCAGTTATTTGGTAGTGAACTTATTTTCCATTGCTTGGGACCCAGGACCAAACCATTCCAAATGTTATTGATTTATTTCATGGGTTTCTCTTACTAAGGAGCTAAATACATATATGAATATAAATTATTTTGAGTGTACTTTCCAAATATCTGTATATTTGTATGTTGGCTCTGGTTATATATATTTTGTTGATGGTTGTTTCACATTATGGCCACTAGCAGTAGACGTAGAACTTGTGAAACTTATCAAGTAAAACAATATTTAATGCCTAATGCCTTTCTGCTTAGATGTCTCTCTTCCTTGATTTATTAAGTATGCGGTCTTTGATATTTTCTAGGCTTCTAACTATTCATGATATGGGCAATATACCATAGATACCATATCCACTGATGTCTTCATTTATATGCTCGTTCAGGAGGAGTGGTTGATTTATATTTTATAGTGTCATTAACAATCAATATTATTATGTCAGCCCCTCTTGTTTTTTAGTGGGATAGTCTGTTATATCATTTTTCGTTCTAATTTTAGGAGCATCAAGTGGTATAGGAGTGGAGACATCCCGTGTTCTTGCTTTGCATGGTGTCCATGTAGTTATGGCAGTAAGGAATGTGGATGCTGGTAAGAATGTCAAAGAAGCAATAATAAAGGAAATCCCTGCTGCTGAGATTGATGTTATGCAGTTAGATCTCAGCTCAATGGCATCAGTCAGGAAATTCGCATCTGAATATATTTCATTGGGTCTTCCACTGAATCTCCTTATGTAAGAAATTAAATTGAATTCTGTATTCTGTTGCTGCTTGTTAGTTGATTATGTTACGTTCTTTCTTTCCACCCCTGCATGCACATTATACAACTTATGTGAAACCTTTCAAAATGCAATATAGAACTAAAATTCTATTTTCTTTATTGGAAGCAATAATGCAGGTATCATGGCAACTCCTTTCATGCTTTCCCAAGATGGGATAGAAATACAGTTTGCAACAAACCATGTAGGTAAGTTGCATATAATTATATAAATTGTTTTAATTGTTCTATGGGTGAAATCAAATAGAGCATGAAAATTTGAAAAGGTATCTAGGACAAAGGATTTAAGTTCCTTGTGATCAAATATATGAGTATCTTAAATGCAGATCTCTTGAAATACGCAAACATGGAACATCTAAAGCATAAGCTATATGGGATTACCTTTTGTTAGCCTTCAAATTATTCTTTCAGACTTCTCTGAGTCTTATTAGTTATTATGTGATACTGCAAAACTCTAAGAGATCATAGTCATTTTGCAGGCCATTTTCTTCTGACAGACCTTTTGTTGGAGACAATGAAAAGTACAGCACGCGAAAGCAATCGAGAAGGAAGAATTGTTAATGTGTCATCAGAAGCACATCGATTTGCATACCATGAAGGAATTCATTTCGATAAAATAAATGATGAACCAGGGTATCACTTTAGCAGCATTTTTTTTTTGAATCCTATCTCTGAGTGCTGCTAAAGATGTGCTTTAAAACGGAAACACACATATAATACATAAGGATTAGCAATTTTCTGCTTATTTTTTAGCCTTGTCTTCTTATACCTGTGAATTTTCAGATACAACAAATTTTGGGCTTACGGACAATCAAAACTGGCTAACATTTTGCATGCAAATGAGCTTGCAAGACGCTTAAAGGTACTAAGCATTTTAAATACTATATAACTGGTGCTTCTATTAATGAAAATCTATGGGAGAGTTCATATTGTAGAAACTCATTGGATTTCTTTTGAGGCAATGTAACGGTCGAGTATTCTTTGACATGGTCATTCCTTTCTGGTCAATGGATTTTCCAAAGATGTGAAACTTCTCAATATCTATTGAACATAGTTTTGTAGATTTTCTGCTATTTTTTCCTCTTTTATTATCAGTCTGTAAACTTGGTTCTTATTTGTTGAATCGGTTCTGACTGACAAAACAATGTTCCATGCTTTTGGAAATTTGCATGTCCTAAAGGTCTGTATATATTTGCTGTTAAATTCTTTTGAAATATTCTATAAAATAATTGGAAATACAAAAAAATTGAAAACATTTAGAGACATTGGACTTGGTTTAAATTGTTGATTAGCTTGCTCAACTTGGATGCTTCCATGCACCTAAAGGAGATAGAAAGTAGAAGGAAAAGGTATTGAATATATACATATGTATATGTGTTGCTTCTTATCCTTGTCACATTATTCACAAACTGCCAAATTGGGGATCTTTTCCTCTTCTCATTTTACTCATTTTTTTTGAAAACTCCAACTCTATTCCTTGACTGTTTTCCATTATTCAGTATACCTGACATACATTCAATGGGTTTTATCATAAATGTTTATGTATACCTATCCCTTGCATACTGGGTTGTTGATTTGCACTTCAGGGACCTCTTCTTTTTCTTTATGCAATCAAATTTAGGTAGGCATTGTTCAAAGCATAATCTAGTACTTTTGCCAACCTTATTTTACTTTATTTCATAAAATCAAATAGTTTCTAGAATTTTAGTGGTGGGGAAGATTACCTCTTATTGCTATGTTCTGTTACCATTTGCAGTAAGTACAGTTGGTTAACCTCTGTCACCTCTCTCTTTGACTTCATAGTAATCTCTTTAATATCTCAGAAGACATCTCATAAACCTTTACCTGTATACAGGAAGATGGAATAAATATAACTGCTAATTCACTTCATCCTGGATCCATTGGTACAAATCTTCTGCGGCATCATAATGTTATCAATGGTAATTCTCCAAGAATTCTTTTTTGGCACTGATAAAGGTTATTCTTTATCAGTCAAATTTAATTAGAACCAAAAATGTGGGGGTGGGGAGATTCCATTCGAAATTTTATTAGGCTTCATTAGTTTCTTCATTCATTTGTTAAGTTGAATTTTCTGGTTTTGATTAAGTTGCCTTGGCTTGACACAGGCATTGTGTCTCTGTTTGGTAAATATATGCTCAAAAATATCCAGCAGGTATGTGCTGCAGGATTATTTTGAACAAGTCAAGTTCTGGCATCTGATATGCTCCAGTTCAATGGTCTCCATTCAATCCAGTAGCTTTATTAGTTTCTTGTACATGGTTTGCAGGGAGCGGCAACCACATGCTATGTGGCATTGCATCCACAGGTGGAGGGGGTAACTGGTGAATATTTTGTTGACAGTAATTTAGCCAAACCAAATTCTCAAGGTAAAGATGCAGAATTGGCCAAAAAGCTATGGGATTTCAGCTTGAGATTGACCAATCCCAAGTAGCTAAGCAACCAAGTTCGAGCATCCTCTATGAGCAACTTTTGTTGTCTCTCTAATTTGGTCTAGTCTTTTAACTATGGTGTGGTTTGTGAAGCCTTATATGGTCCTTAATGGTTCTCTCTATTTGCATGTTGCGATGTATCAAAGTTTGGACATATATCATGAACTTTTTGAAGGGAATTTTCTTTTTCTGGAACGTGATTATTGAAAGATCAGAGTGTGGGCTTGATCCTTTTGGGATAATGTCATACTAATAGTTGATAGGATAGAAGGAAAGGAAGAGAAAGGAGAGAAGGGACTGGAAGGTGTTTACCCCTTGCATTTGTTTAACCATGAAGAGTATATTTGTAATGTATTTATGTTTCGTGAAACAAACAAAGTATAAGGTGGGTTTTTTTTTCCCCATCTCCTCCATTCCTTTCAACCAAACGAAGGAATATCCTTGAACATTTTCATGTAATGAAATCACCTTCAAATAATTAAATTACAAATGATTTCTCCTTTTCATATATTTTAAAATAATTTATTTTTTCTATTCTTAGTAATAATGCAGGAGTTTTGAAATTTGAGATTATGTTTTCCGAACGCAGTTTAGAACTCTAATTTGCAACTAACCATCTGGGTTATGTCTAATAACTAATCTGTCTTGATTTCTTACCATATGATTATGCAACTGTCTAAGCTTAGAGAGTTTAGCAGTAATCAATAAAGCGTTACCGAACATTTTTCGGATACAATGTCAAGCATGTATATCATATCTATATTCATATATTATATTATATTATATTTATATTAGTGTATTCATATTTGTTAATCAATAATAAATTTTCTAAAAAAATTAACGTATATAAATTACAGATCTAGTTAGAAGATTTTGATATGGGTTTTTAAAGCTCAAAGCTCTATAACAATTATATATTTATGCAAATATTTGTAGCAATGTGTAGGTCGTTTTCTTTTGACATACTTTTATCAAAAACCATGAAAATACAGTGCCAAAAAGGAGGAAAAAGAGTAAACGGTCATCGATGTATCATCATCAAGTCACCATCTCTCAGAAGGAATTCATTTTGATGAGCTCAGTTATATATCAATTTACTTCGGTACAATTTCTGGACTTGGGTGGTAGACGAAGACTGATTTTTTAATATAAAAGATAAGAATGAATATGCTCACTATAAAAAATAAATGTTTCATTTTAGCTTTTAGAAACTAAAACTGGATATATGAAAGTCTCAACAATGTATAATCAGTTTTTGTTGCTTTTCTTAATGAAATTCCCTTTTGAGCAAAAAAAAAAAAACAACCTTCAAAAATTGAAAGATTCTATAATTATTTAAACCATAATAATAATAATTCAATTTAAATATTATTGTATCATTTAATTTATTAGATATGTGCTATATATTCACCGATTGAATATGTAACAAAAAAAAAAATCCTATTATTCATATGTCTACAATGAAGTGGCTTTTATTTTTATTTCTTTGAGGATATTTTTTATACACAGAAAACAAGTTTGGCACATGCTTAAAAAAAATCTTTGTTATTTTACACAAGCATTTTCATTTAATTTTGACTAAATTTGTGTGAATATCCAATGTTGTTAAAAAAGCTTTTTAGCTCGTACAATTTTACTAGTCAAAATCACGCAAACGATTCAACAAACATATAAAATATGACTTGCAGTAAACTCGGAGTGAAATCGAGTGTTGAAATGTTAAACTTACTAAAATCACGAGTTTATACATGATTTTACTGATTTCACTTGAACTTTTAAATACCTATATTTTTGAACGACAATGGTGTTGTTTTGCACCAAAACGGTGCATTTTGAGTAAAAGGAAAAAAAATGCATCAAATAGAATTCTATTTGGGGAATTAGATTAGGGATTTCTTCTTCGATTAAGGGATTGCTTCTCTTTTCTTTTATGCAAAATAGGATTGATTGGGAGCGTTTCTCTTCTCTTTGTTGCTCGTCTTTCACTTTTTCGCTTTGAGTTTCTTCTCTTCAATGCTTCGGCTCTCTTCTCCTTTAATGCTTTGTTTTTTCACTTTCGGGAGGTGACATTGTTGCTGTTGTTGGTACTGTTCAATCAAGGCTTCTACATTTCTACTACTGCTTTTGATTGAGAGTTACATCTGCGACTGATATAGACTAGGTTCTTCACTTATACTGCTCTTTCGAGATCTAGAGGTATCGTACATTTGTTGTTGATGTATACGTAATTAATTACTTTCATTATTTTGCATATATCTTTTGTTTTGTTGTTTGAATTCTTTTTGTTCTGTGATATATTGGTTGATCCTTTTATTTTATGGATTGAATTTGTTGACGAGCTCTATGTGAGGTTTGTCCATTTTTCTTTGTCAATCAAATTTTAAACAAAATGTCTTTTGGGTTTGTGGATTGAATGTTGATGTGTTCCTTTCTTGAGTTAAGTCAATTTGTCTAGTTATAATCTCAAATGAATGCCGGTGTTTTTCCATTTTTCTCTCAAACATACTTGAGAGTTTCGAGGGTCTTCATTCTAGCCTTAAACTGTCTGTGCAAATTAAAAACTCTTTCAATATTGACATTTTCAGTTTCTAACATTGCAACATGCTACAATTTAACTTTAATGATTTTGTTTGTGCATAATGTAAACTAGAATGTCGTAAAATATTTTTTATTGTTTATTCAAAGAATGCTACTAACTTCTTCAAAAAGGAGAAAGCAACCAAGAAAATACTCATTTATTTTTTGAATATTTGCTTTAACTTTTAACTTTTGTTGGCATGATATTAATAATGTTTGTGAATCTGTTTTTGAATAATTTAACACATGGGCTTTGCTTTCTGTTGGACTAAGTTGGTTCAACCTAAGTCATGAATCTCTTTTGAACTTGACAATAGAGATTGATCAATTCTATACTTTCATTTAGTGTTGTTTTGCAGATTATAAGTTAGATTTTTCATTGAAAGTAGGTTGGAATTCAAAATCTCCAACAATGTAAAGATCATCCAAATTTGTTGTGCGTGTATGGTAAATTGCGACCGCAAATCGATCACAAGAAAGGATGAAGCTAGGCCAGAGGAATTCACGGGCTATCTAGCTGTTGCGAACCAACTAAAGTCTACAAAGCTTTAGTCACAGAGGAATTCGCGGTGCATATCACGCCAGGGTCACAACCGTGACTTTCATAGTGACAATAAGGGAAACAAAACCATAACCACAGCTTGCCAGGTGTCTCAGGTGTACATTAAAAGATCAAAAATTGCGAGGGCAAAATTTCAATAGCAACCACGACTCAAGGAGTTGAAGCTTCCTCACCAAATAGAGGAATTCACGATCTCAGTCACGTCCAAGACTTAGGCATCTCGTGACTGCAACTTTTGATAGTGGTTAGAATACAATGACTATATTTTCTTGGACAACCAATGGAGAGGAATTCGTAGTGCATATTGCGCCAGAGCCACGACTGCAACTTTCATAGTGACAATAAGGGAAGCAAAACCATAACCATAACGTGCCAGGTGTCCATTAAAAGATCAAAAATCGCGAGGGCAAAATTTCAATAGCAACCACGACTCAAGAAGTTGAAGCTTCCTCACCAAATAGAGGAATTTGCGGTTTCAATCGCGTCCAAGACTTAGGCATCTCGTGACCACAACTTTTGATAGTGGTTAGAACACAACGACTATATTTTCTTGGACAACCAATTGAGAGTTGACAAGTGGTCTAGCCGTTAGACACGAACGGAGTCTTCCCTCGAAATTTTCGACTCCATAATGGAAAATAGGAACTTTGCGACCGCGAAATGGGAATAGTGACCACGATTTCCGTCTAAAAAACATTTAATGCTAAATCTGTCTAACACATCTTAGAGATTTGTTGATAGTTTTGGTCCAATGTCTCTTTAATGGATATGAGCTATAAATACTTCATCAAATATATGTAAATACAAGAGAATTCATTATTAGTAACCAATCTCTTGCCAATTTGCTACTCATTCTTTCAATTCTCATTTATGTGTTTGTGATTGTTTGGTGTGAGCAATAAACACCATTGTGAGAGATTTTAGTGTGAGTCTTGAAAATACTTATGAGGAGTTTTAGTGTGAGTCTTGAAAACACTTATAAGAGGTTTTGTATGAGCCTAAAAAACACAAGGTATAAAGTTGTTGTGTAAGCCATAAACACAAGTTGTAAACGTTTGGTGTGAGCTTGGAAACAACTATTGAATTAAGTGAAATACCCAATTATAAAGAATTGAAAAATGAACGTAGGATTAGTTAACACCCGAACCACTATAAGCATTTGTGTCAATTTCTTTCTTCTCTTACTAATCTTTTTAAACACATTAACCATGTTTTTAATTTTTAAATAAAACAGTAATTCAACCCCTTTTTGGTGCCCTAGGCCAACACTTTCTTTCAAGAAATGAAATAACTCTGCAAATACTCTGGAAAATGTTGATGTGGATATGCATATAAGTTAATTGAAATTTGGAAGGAGTAAAATTTAGAGTATTATAACTGCAACTAATTAATAAGTTAGATCATCACAAGACAACCTTTAACTAAGGAATTTTCTTTCCATTTCTGTTTCGGTAACAGTGCAGGAATTGTCACTTTCAAATCCATGCCACAGATTTCCGCAATGAAATCAAACACTTCTGAGTATTAGAAAAGCATTAGAGTTCGTGATCCATGCCTCAAATATTCGGAGTGGCAACGAGTCAACAAGGAAAGCTCAGATTCAGTAACTTCAAATAACAACGAAGCTATGCATCAAAACTACTCATAGCATAATCACATTGAAGGCGATCATACTACTCGTAGTAAATGTTCAATAAGGATAAGCTCAGCTTAGCCAGCTTCAAATGAGAGAGGAATCCAAATCCCGATTAACAAAATTCATTTTTCCTTGGAAGATATTCAAGGGTTGAGGTAACTTTTCCTGGTAATTGATCACAAACCAATCCGGGCAGTACTTCTCAGAAGATGCTATCACAGAAACTAAACTAAGTTCTCCCCCAAGAAACCCCTTCAAAAGCAAAACTTTTACAGTCATTGGAAAGTAATAGAGTTCTGGAAGCCAGTTCAGTTAGACATACTTATCAATTTCTTATCGATGCCTCAAAATATATTCAATAAATAAAGCAAAACAAAGTGGAGACAGTCCTATACTCACAGCAGTAACTGTTCTGTATGGATAAGCTCAGACTAGCTAACTTCAAGTAAGAGGTGAAAGTGAGGGTTTTTCCTCAAATCCAAACCCTAATTCCATAATATTCATTTCTCCTCTAAAGATGCTCAAGAGTTGAGGTACCTCTTCCTGATACTTAATCACAAAAGTATTCAAGAACCATTTCTCAGTAGATATCAATACAGAAACTAATCTAATATCTTCCTTGACCAAACCCTTCAATAGCAAAACTCTTACAACTGAACACCTTGGGACAATCCTCTTCTTCAAACTAAAACCAATAACAATTGGAATGCTGGCAACATCTGCAGGCAGCCAACCCATCTTGTTCACAAGAAAATCAATCGTGCTCATGATATTCTTTGTTGAGTAAATCATACACAAGGGAAACTTTCTGATAGCCGACCAAATCTCATCTTCTGATAAGCCCCAACTCCTATAAACCTCCATTTTCTGCTCCCAGACAGTGTTACTCGTGTGATACACCAATCTTAATGCATGTACAAATGTAGACTTCAAAGGATTAAAACCAATTTCAATAGCCTTGTTAACAAAATCCCTAAATTTGGCAGAAGTCATGCACACTATGCCAGGTTGGTAGGTTACCAAAGATGAGATAACAGATTCAGGCATTCCAACTTCTCTTAAGATTGATAGATTAACATATAAATTCTTGTGCAAACGGCCCATAACAATCCCAGATGAGAGCTTAAAAGCCATGACCACTTTGTCATCAGAAACAAGTACATCTTTGAAGATATTATAGCAAGGAATGAGATTGTGTTCTAAGCTCCTGGACATCAATCCTGAATTCCAAGACACCATCCGTCCAAGATCCAATCTTGAAATCCCTATGGAGCATAGAAACTCTAGTTTGGGCAAAAGAGTGTTACTGGGATCGGACAAAAGTATCCGGGGATGTTTCCTAATAACTTTGGAGATTTGGGCATTGGTGAATCCATACTCCCTAAAAAGGCTAACCACTGCATCTACTCTATCTGGGGTTCTAATTTTTATCTTCTTAGCCACAGAATTAGCAGATTCTGGGGAAAACCCACATGAATGTACAAGATAAGAAACTGCATATGAAGAGTATCGTTTCTGTTTATCTTCTTCAGGTTTTAAAGATTCCAGCTCGACATTGAATGATGTTGACAGAGACCTAGAACTGAGTAACAAGCTAGTCTGCCAGGTATCCAACTGGATTCTGGAGCTTATTGATAGGAACCCAGAAACGGAAGCTAATATTTGCAGTCTTCGTCTACGTAGAAAAGCAATCATAATTGACTAACCTTGTTTAAGAACTTGGAAGTGAATGAAAGCTTATTTATGGCTGGATTATACTGATTGCTAGATTATTTCACATTCGCTGTAGGTAAACCATCCGCCAACTCGATTTGATTGATGCATAAAGCAGAGTGAGAGAGAGACAGAGGTTAAAAAAGGAAACGACTCAATTAGGGTTTTGCTCCGATACAGAAAAGGGAAATTTAACGAATCAAAACTCCAAAAAAAAAAAAAAAAGTCTCATCCCCTCCCCCCTCCCTCCCGGGGGAGCGGGTATTTTCGGAATTTTTTATTTTTTTTTTAATTTTTTCATAGAAAGCAAAATAAGCCACAAGGGTTCATTAAATTTGAGTTTATACAAAGGATTCATTGGATAAGAATGGATTTGATGTTGTGTTGGGATATTTCATTATTCTTGAAACACATTGCTAAATTTTCTATCATTTGATATGTACATCCAAACAAACAATTTAATCCCCATAACGATTTAGTGAATATATAATAGCAAAATAGAAGATTAGATAACAGAAAAATTTTGGCAAATCATACGGCATGTGTGGAAATAAACAACCATTGTAGTTGTTTTAATTCCTGGAAGACATGGTTGCGTGAGCACCAACATGTTATGTGGCCCTCAGTGCACAAGTTATGACATAAATTGGGTATAACTCATTTAGTATTTAAAATTAAAATTTTAAATATTTATTTTTTAAATCTTATTTATAATATTATTTATCTATTAATGAAAAAAATTTAGATATAATTTTTTTAAAATAATAAATCACAATTTTTAACATAAAATTATTACTTAACAGACTTAGCTAATAAATATTAAAATATTTTTATTAATATGACTTATATACTCTTAATAACTCAATGAACTCTTTTTAAAAAATAAAATATATTTAATATTTATTTAATAATTATAATAATCAAATAAATTAATTAGATTCGACTTTTAATTTTCAATTTATATCAAACAACTATATAATTAAAAACTTTTATCATTTAAATCATTCAATTCTTAAATTTTCAACACTTAATTTTTAATTTTGCCAAAAATCACCTTAGTTAATAGAAATTAAATTGCATCACAATCAGATGCGAAAATACCAGGGAGTTAATGTTGAAAACAATAAATGGTTTTTTTTATTTGAGATATCAGTCGCAAGGTCAAATTGGGCGAATTGGCAGATTAATAGTGAAGATAATCTTAAAAACAAGCTAATATAGTACTACCAAATATGTGGATTACAATGGACGTGCAGAAAGACTCAAGTCTTGCGTAGGAGCCTAAAAACAGATGGAATTAACTTAACAGGTTCTGGTTCTACAAAAGATCATCAATTCTCCAAGGGATTAGACAAATATGAATCATCTACATAAGCCAGTGCGTATGTATTCCATATTAATTAGATGTCATGAAAACTCCTACAGCTCATAATGAAAGGGATAAATTCTATACATATAGTGAGCTAATTCACATTTAACCTAAATGGCTATCCTTTTATCATGAGTATTATGGTATTTTAGAGTCGCACATTAGGGATCAAGCACTGAATCATTGTAAAGTGTTAGACATTTGCAAAGGCAGTTCAGTCAGCCAGACCCATTAGTTTCGTATTTATGTCAAGTGTATGCTATTTGGTTATAGCTGAAAATCCAACCTAAACTTAGAAGTTTTATTAATTTAGTAAGTGCTACTAATCTCCAACTCAATACGACTATGTTATTAAGATAAATTTCAATTTCAATTTTCGGTTTGGTTATCTCAAAGTAACAATTAAATTAATTAAAATAACTCAATTTTATATAAATTATGATTTTATAAATCTTATATTATTTAGAATAAATTTTTATTGCTAATGTGTAATATATAACAATATTTTGTAATATTATATAATCATAACTTTTAGTAAATATATAATTAAAAATTTTATTATTAATATATGAAATAATACTAATTTAAGTTATAAATAATTATTATTCTATTAATGCAATTATAATCGACAATCAAATTAATATTTTGGTTTTGATTATTTTAAATTTGTTTATCTAAATTTGATTCCTTATATGTTTAGAAGTTAAAAAAATTTGATTAATTGAATGCTCACCCTAGCTAGATAAAGTTGAATATACATAACCACAGTACAACCCTCTTATCCAAGATCTGAAAGCTCCATCCATCGAGCAACCGCAGGGGTTAATTTGTAAAAGGTGTAAAAAAAAAGTGAAACTTGGTACGTGGAAAATTATTTATAAAAATAGGATGGTTTGAAAAGTGTTAGCCCTAGGCACCAAGAAGGGGGTTGAATTGGTGTATAAAAATTAAAATAAGAAGATAGGAAAGAGAATGAGTAGAAAGCAGAGACAAACACTACAACCTTTACAAATAGTATTTATGCTCACACCAAACAATCTCTAAAAGAATAGAATAGATTGAGTAGCAAAATTGCAAAAGTTTGGTTACAAAGTTATCAATTCTCACTATTTTACTTCAGTTTTGTGAGGTATTTATACCTTATACTCACCAAAGAGACGTTGCAATAATACTGGTATAAAATCTTCAAAGTATGTTAGACAGATTCTGCATTAATTGCTTGTCAGGTTGAAGTCGCAGTCGTGAATTCTAAATTTTCATACGGAAGCCAAAACTTGCAGCCAAAAACGTTGTTTATGTCTAATGGCTAGTTCATGTGTCTTTTTGTCATTGGTTCACCAGGAAAATATAACCGTTGTGTTTTTTTTTTTTTTACTAACAAAAGTAGTTGTCGCTAATTTCTTTGTACAGGCCGAGACTAAGGACGCAAATTCGTCTGTCAGAAATCACATTTTCCACTTCATGAATCGCGGTCGCTACCAATAAGTTGTCTTTGCAATTTTTGTCTTCCAACGGTCACTTAGGACATTTGTTAATCTTTGGTTATGGACTTGTTTTCCTCTTGAGACTTTTTGAAAATCGCGATCGTGACTCTTGACACTACGTAGACCGTGAATCAGTCTATCACTTTTGGACTCCTTCTTTAGGGTGAGTCGCGGCCGAGAATGGCTCCGCCATTTCGCTTGTTTGATTTCTAGCAAGTCTTCACATGGATCGCGGTCGCGAATCTGAGATTACAGTTGTGATTTAGAAGTCAACTTGGAGTTTAAGAGCTCCATCCAACTTCACTTGAAAATCCTACTATTTTCTGCAAAACAACACTTAAATAAACCATTAATAATAATCAATCTCCTTTGTCAAGATCAAAAGAGTTCCTAGACTTGGGATTAACCCTCCTAGTCCAACAATCTCCCTCTTTTTGATTTTGATAACTTAGATTGATCCAAAGTTAAAAGATAGATTCAGAAATGTGAAGTTAAATATACTATTGAATCAATGAACACTTAAGATAAAATTCTAAGTATGACATTCAATTAATTTAAGAGAAATGCCTTAAAAAATCCTAAGTATGATAGTATCAAGCTCCCACTCAACTTATGTTATGGTTGCAAGTTATTTTTACTTACTCCCTCTTAGTCTTTAAACTTAGATTTTTCCTAGTGTCTATCTCTCCCCCTTTGGCAAGATAAAAAAGAGGGTGTTAGAGGAGAATGTGAACAAGCATAAGTATGCATTAAGAGCAATAATGAGAAAACAAATCATAAAGAAGAATGTATTAATCACATAGAACAAGTATTTGCAAGAAAAATATAACTTTATTTATTGACAATTGTAGGATCACACATAGTTGTAAAATAAAAAACAATCTAAACAAAGAACTAGAAAACAAGAAAAAAAGATTCCTAAGCTAGAAACTAGGAGAATCATCATCATCCCCAAAAGTTTTTGATGCTTGCTCTTGTGTGGCTCCCTCAGCTTCATCCCCATTCTCAACATCTTCATTACCATCCTCATCTTGAGTGTCATTAAACTCAGTGAAGTCTGAAAGGTGGCAAGGAGGAACTCCTAGTTTCTTTTGAAGATCAACCATATCACTGTAAATGTGTGAAAGGAAGAGGAACTTTCTCTTCATCATCCTCATCAGTTTGTCCAATTTGTTGTTGATAGTGGTAAGAGACAACTTGGACTTTGGTTTGGGAGGAGAAGGAGGAGGGACAACAATTGTGCCTTCTTCTATGTGGAGCCTCTTCCTCTTAGAGGCTTGTGAACTCTCCATCCGCTTTGCACCAAAAGCACCTAAGGTATAAACGTAAGTATCCGAGTGTATGGCTTTGGCATTGATCAAGTAGGTAAAGTCTAAAAAGTTTTGGGATGGAAGAAACTTCTCGATGAGGAATTTTTCTTTTTCCTCATCAAGTGATCCAACAAATCTATAGATAACAGTAATGTGGGAGGGGAAGAGAAATTGGATTTTTGGCTTTGTACTCATGTGAATTAATTGATCCATAAGGTATTGGCCAATTTGGATCGGTTTGTTTTTGACATGGCAGAATAAAAATGCTAAGTCTTTTTGGGATACCTTCTCATTGTCATCACCTCTCGCTTTGATTGAGAAAGTGATGATGCGATAAAGGATCTAAAGGGGTAAAGACTTTATGTGTTTAGCTAGTAAGGAGTGAAGGTCATGTTTGGTTTCGATAGAAATCCCAGACCAAAATTCGGAGTAGATGACGTCAAGTGCGGAGATGATAAAAGGAATGTGTTTTCCAATTTACAAGTTAAAAAGGAATGAAATTTGGTCAAAAGTTATTTAAAAAGGGTCATTAAATGTCCAGAATACTAACCCGTATTGACCCGCGGGAGATTCGATTTTTTTGCTTAATTGGACGGTGCATATGAATTCCCGTACCACCTCCTCATAGCCGGGTTAATCTCGAAAGATGAACTCGTTCCATCCGAGATTCGATAGGAACGATCGCACTTCATTGTTAATGCTGAGTGTCTTCAAGAGAAAGGATGAAGGAATTTTGTTAGGTAGAATTATTTTGGAAGTGTTTCCCTTGTACCTTTCCTTCTCCTCTTTGGTTACACCTTTCATTTATTGAATGACAAGGGGTCCAGAAGGTTGAGCCACTTCTTTACCCTTATTTGCTTTAGAAATTTTCTTAGGGGCCATTTCAATCAAGAGAAAAAATTGGAAGAAGATTGATGTTTGAAGAGTTTTAGTGTTTGAGAATTGAGATAAAGTGATGAAAAACACTATTTGAGAGGTTTATATAGCCTTTGAAAAGGCATATCAACAACTAGAAACAGCTAGAAGAAGAGTGTTGGAAATGGTTGGCCATCAAATCCCATACATGTCAGGCGGTTACCTAAATTCGCGTCCGCGATTTCTTAAGTCGCGACCGTGAATTCTAGAAAATGTGAGTAATTGACAAATTTTCCTCGGGAATACGGGCCTCAATGGTCAAAATTTTGAAAATCTGACAAAATTCGAGGTGGAGAGGAAATTTCACGACCGCGAATTGATATTTGACAGCCGGGTGAATTTGACTTGTAATTCGCGACCGTGAAGGAAGAAAAGCAACCGCGAATTATGAGTCATCAATGAAAAATAGTTGAGTTTAAAAAACATTGTGATCCACTTAACTATATTACCCACAAATATCACAAATCAACAAACATCAATACACATAGCAATATTACAAATAAGATAAAAAATTTTCACTTTAGGGAGCTTCCATTAAGCATTCCCAATTCTCTCTTAATGAAGTTCATCCTTTCTTCATTTAGAGGTTTAGTGAAAATATCTGCAAGTTGATGGTTTGTGTCAATAAATTCTAACACAACATCACCTTTTTGCACATGATCTCTAAGAAAATGATGTCTAATATCTATGTGCTTACTTTTAGAATGTTGGATAGGATTCTTAGAGAGATTAATAGCACTTGTGTTATCACATTTAATGGAAATATGATCAACCACTTTGCCAAAATCCTTCAATTTTTGCTTCATCTAAAGAACTTGGGTGCAACAATAATCTGTCGCCACATACTCGGCTTTCGCGGTGGATAAGACAACCAATACTTGCTTTTTACTAAACCAAGAAACTAGGCACTCACCTATAAATTGGCAAGTCCCGGAAGGGTTTTTTCTATCTAATAAACTGTCTGCATAATTGCCATCTGAATACCCTACAAGGATAAAAGATGATTCCCTAGGATACCATAACCCTAAGTGATTTGTGTCATGCAAGTATTTAAAAATCCTTTTAACAATATTTAAATGAG
>CATIWR010320604.1:0-15319 GCA_949677035.1 Omphalea diandra | reverse complement strand
GTCATCATCCACACAAATCTCATCCAGCCGGGGTCTTACACAATCATTTAGAGCCTTCCCATCCCCTAGCATAATGAGTTCATTCGTCTGAGTGACAAATCCTTGCCAGACTGGTTCTGCACGCATCAAATTTAGTTCTTCTTCATCCATTAACTGTCCATCATATTGAGCTATTAAATCATTGTTATTAGTCCTCCTATAAATTTCAGTTACAGACAATCCTATAGGATCATCTGAAGATGTAACTGGTTCAACAGTTTTTGCTTGAAAATACTGCTCACCAGAGAAGTATGAATCCTCCTCAGCAAAAGATTGATCATCATCTTCATCTTTTGTTGGACCTCTCTCCTGTGGGTCTGGAACACTCCCATGCCCTGTTCCCTTTTCATTATCACTCGGGTAATCAATTTCATGGGCCAAAAACCAGGCTTCATCCTCAATCGGTTGTCTCATGTATCCAACATCATCGTCATCGTCATACTCATCAGAATCCCAATACTCATTTGGATAGTCAATGGATTCACTTAATCCATCACCAATAGTGGCAAAACCAGAAACTAGATCTGATGTGTCCTCAGCAATTCCTTGACTCACAGATAGCCAACTTCCTCCAGTAATCCTTTTCCCACCTAAATCATTGATCAAACAATAAAATAATGAGGGATATCTAGAAAGAAAAAACCATGAAGGACTAAAAACTAAACAGCAAAATGACCTAGAAAGCAAGAAATTAAGGAAGAAGCTTTGCAATGCAGAGAACTATGGAACTCAAGAAAAACAAAGTATAAAGAGTAGAGAAAATTAAAATTAGGGCATTATAGAGTATTTATATTCATAAAAATAGGTAGTGCTTAGTCAGTGTATTATAGTATTTACCACTAGTTCTGGATATTTCCAAATAGTTTAAATCAGAAAGTAGCACGGATCTAGGTTTCTTATGGTTTAGTTGTATTCATTAATATACGGTTTTTACCTTGTTTTTCCCAGTAAAGATAATATAAATAGCGGGCAAATGACAAGTATAAACATAATGAGGAGAATAACTGAATAAGTTATTGCCTCTCCACCCTACCCCAACAGAAGGAGAACAAGAAGAAGAAGAAGAAACAAGAAGAGAATAACATAATTAAACCTAGAGTCACAGAGGCCTAAACTCCTATTACTACCCAAATAGTAAAAGCACATGACAATAGAAATGAAATTTTGCCACAGAACTTGCATGCAAAGCCCTTAAAGTCTTCCAACCAACTAGCCAAAGCCATTAAAGCGTGATTCAATGCATTTTCTAGGCTTCACTACCTCTTAAATGCAAAAGCCATACATCCAAAAAGCAGTATCCTGTTAGACCTCCTCATCAACAACTAAAAGTATGTACCTTATTGAACATTGCCATTCAAACAGAAGCCTTTGCTTTGGAAATGACATTAAGGGCCACGCCAGAAAATGAACAATTGACTAAGATATTTGCAAATGGATTCACAAGAAAAGACTCAAATCCAAAGTTTGTCCGAATTACAGTGCGATCAACACAAATGCAAAAGAATTCAAATGCTGTTAATCAATAAAGAAGATCTCTCATGTCAACATCATTTAAGTTTCTAAATTAAAACGTTGATGTGTTAATAAACCATCAGCACCATGAAAACTAAAAATGGACAGTGCATGATAGAGATTGTATAGACAACAAAAACAATAAAAAGTATACATGTGTATATGCAAACACGCACAAGCACACTCACATACATGTGTGTCTGTGTCTGCGTCTATTATGTGTATGTACATATGTAAACACACATTTACATAAACGTAAACACACACACACACACACAGACACATGTGTACATATATACATATACATGTGCATACATATGTATGCATGTTTGTCCATATGTATACATACATAGGAACTCTCTCCAACTCCATATACTTCAACAAACTATCCCTATTATAACCTGCTACTTTTAACCAAGAAAGCCCACATTTTTACAGTGATTAAACCACCAGGGAAAAATAGAGTATTCCACCCAACTAATATCCTAGAAACTTTAGCATCTATTCAATCCCAAAGTGAAACCAACCTCATGTTAATTCACAATAAACACCTATAAATAGCATAGAAGTCAAATTATCCCCATTCTTGAATAATAAGACAAAAAAATCCAAACCCAAGATACAACCTAGTAAGGAGGTGAACCAATAACACCATCTGGAGTAAATAAATAATTAAGATGCTTTTAGACATGTCAATTCTTAAACGAGTAATGTAGGACGGTTTGTATGCCCAATTATCTAGGGTGGATTATTCCAAGCTAGAATAAGTAAGGAATTTGGGTGAATATTACACTCTGTATGTGGTATGTTAATGAAGTGAAATTAGTCAAGGAGAAGGCTTGGGGCTCTTTGCAGAGTAATTAAAGGCCCAATGAACAGTAACATGAATAGTAAAATAACATAAATTGTAGATGCTTCACACCTAAACTGGCAAAGGCATCAGATCAAGGGTTTGAATTCCATCGCACAACTCAAATTAAAGAAATATAACTGCTTAAATTTTTTTCAGCATAAACCATGTAACCATCCTCTAGACTAAAGTAATCCATCAATGAAGTTACACAGCCTAAACCATGTAACCATCCTCTTAAGGAAACATGAATCAATATCTTACCTAATATTAATAAACAGAATTTCAATCGTGATGGAAGAAAAATGATTTTTTATCTTTTCCCTTTCTACTTTTGAATCAATAATCTACCATTATGATAACTCTAATTGAAATAATAAATAAATGTATAAATAAATCAAATATTGCAGTCTGAAAATGGGGACATAAGTGGAGAGAACATAATATCATCAGATTTCCCAATTAGGAATGAAAAAATAAAAAAAGTATATGAGCTTAGCTGACCTGAAGAGTTTATTTCTTGTCCAACGGGTACATCAAGATACGACCCAATAAGGAATGTATTATCAGCATTGCTGTGCTTTGCATTCGGCTCATCACGCTCAAATTTTTCCTGCCAATTGATATTCATTGTTTTCTCCTCTGACTTGAGTTTAACAGGTGGAAGCCTTGGAAATTCTTCCGTTGGATTATCAGATGAAAGAGGAAAACTTAAGCAACCTAAGTTCTTTTGCTCCATACTCCCTTGAGACTTCCCAAAGTATAAAGCTCTTCCAACCTCATCCACATGCTCTTTAATTGCCACCCTAACATCAGTCATCTCTGTTTTTTTCTTTCCTTCTTTTCTGTCCATGCCAGAATTGGCATCATAACTGGTTGACACATCCCCTTTGGGAAATGGCAACACGGTCTTAACAGAACAATCTTTCCACACTGATGCAGAGCCAGTGGTCTCTGTCTTCCTTGACCATGAGTTATCTGCAGGGTATGCAACAGGAGCCTTAAGTTGCTGATCAAGTTCCTTCGGTTCAGTAGCCGGAATACTCTCATACTTGGATTTGGATTTAGCATTACTAGTGCTTGCACTTCCAAGCCACAAATTTCTCTGCTCAGCAGAGAAAATAAGCTCTCTTCCAGGTTTTGCAATTGCTCTACAAGAGTAGTTATCAGTAGTATTACCATCATTTTCATAAGGATCAGAAGAATGACCATTGCGAGCATTAAAGTTCCATGAATATAGATCAAGAACAGTATCTTCCGAATTAGTTGCCCCAATTGCTTCATTAGGCTTACCACTCAACTCTCCAACCGAAGCACAATTCCTCCCTATGTTTCCAGACCCATTTCTGCCCGTCCCACACTCTATTTCTTTAACAATAAGTTCATTAGAAACTTCACAGACATTTCCAGAACTGAGCCCCGTATTATCATTTCCTAATTTAGTCCCCTTCTCCTCTTCCATTACCTTTCCTGATTCCTTGTCTTCAAGATTAAATGTTTTAAGGAATCCATTCAAATCAGGGCGGTTACTTATCTCACTGAGCAGTGCTTCCTCAGCTCTAGTAAATCGATTTCTCCGCAAAAAGTCAAGAATCACATCAACTGAGCTTGTGTCCGCCATAATCAATTGGTGACAGATCTATTACCAGATACTAGGAGGAGTAGGCAATCGTGCCTGGACGTAACATCCCCCCCCCCCCCCAAAAAAAAAAAAAGGAAGAATTAGTTTACCAAATTAAGCCTCCCCCAACCTCCACCCCTAACCATAAAAATAACAGAAAAATTAAAACCCACAAACATGTGAAGATCCAAAACCCTAAATATTTTAGGGACAATCGAATTTCACACTTCACAAATCGCATACCACTAATCTGCTCATTCAATTATTATCTATATTACACATAATCACAAATACATGCATTATATCAATGAAGACACTTACAGATCGACAATGGCGCAAAACTGAAGCGATTCTGAGAGAGGGAAAGGACAAGGGCGTTTTCGAAGAGCGTAGATTCCCAGCCATTTCAAAAGGAAAACAAAGGAACAAATACTATATTAATACCAAAAAAATACTGCGATTCTGCATTTATTTGTTGGGTTTACCTTTCCCCCTTTTTTTTTTCGGGTAGTCAGTTTAAATAAACTTCGGCCTGCAGTTTCTCTCAGCCCGGCGTGGCATACCGCATACGGGAGCTAGACAATGGCGTTGTAATAATATTAAAAGCTGGGGTGTGATAATTTCTCCCCAAAAAAAAATTTGCTTTCAAAACAAAAAAAAGAAGGGAAAACTGAGGTGACATACTGTGTATCGCATGTGCGCTCAGGCGCCCCTCAGGATTTGCTATGATGTTTGTTTAGCCCCATCCAACGCCTCACAACGTTCTTCTTACTAAGCTTCCAGGGAACTATGATATGATCCAATGGATGAGCAAATGAGGGTACCAAACCAAACTGAGCTTAAAAAAACAACAAAATCTTGCAGAGATGCAACCTGACCCGTATCGGAAAGTGTATATAATTCAACCCAAATGAAATCAATTCTCGGTTCATCTGATTCACGAAAACAATTTATTTATAAAAAAATATATTTTTGATATTTGAAATATAGTTAAAAAATATTAATTTTTAATTAATAAAATTTATATTATAAATATTTTACTTATTATTTAATATAAAATACATTAAAAATAACAATGTATACGGATATAAGTGATCATCACGCACAAAAACGATACTAAACAAATGTAACTGTCAGTATGATAATAAATAAATATATATATATATATTTATATAATTTATTTTTTATTTTAATAAATTTATTAAATTTAAAAAATAATATCATATTCTAAAAATAATAAGTTATTTTCCTCAGATTCCATTTATTTCATATAAAATATTTTTCTAAAACATACTTTTTTGCTTCTAATGTTTAACATGTTTAAAAAAATTAGTCAATGTAAAAAATTATTCTAGCCAATGAAAATTAAATTATTGTCAAGAACAATGACTTTTTATTTTTAATGAGAATGTAATTTTTAAATTTTATTAAATTTATCCAAATAATAAATAAATTATATAAACATATTCAATTATTATCACTAATCATCTTTTAGTATCGATATGCCCAGTGGTGATTACTAGCAATTAGAATGACCTGCAAAAATTAATATTTTAATATATTTTTTATATTAAATAATATAAATTTATAATGTTTGTCGTCTAAATTTATTATAATTTTATAAATCAAAAAATTAATATTTTTGTAATATAATTCAAACACCGAAAAAAATATGATTCTCATGAAATATTTTTTATAAATAATTTATTTTTCATGAAAGAAGTGAAATCTTGAAAATGAGTCAATTTTCTATCCATTAGGAAAATAGTTTTTATTGATCAATTTTTTTAGCATGCTAAAGATAAAAATAATACAAAAAATATTTTAGAAAAATGTTTCCTAGCCAACAAATGAAACTTGGGCCCCGCGAAAAATATTTTTCAATTTTCATTATTTCAGAACATCCAAAAAAATTGGGCAACGAAAAAGTATTTTTCTAATCAAAGGAAAAATTAAGTCATTTTTCAAGAAAATAATTTTTTATTTTGAAAATCAAAAGTTATTTTTTGGATTTTGACAAATTTATCCAAATAAAAAAATAAATCATATAAATATATATTTATTATCATTTGTCATCCTTGACTCCCAAAATCATCATCGGCCGACGGTAGTTGGCAACGAGAAGTGGGACCTATAAAAAAAATTTATTTTTAATATATTAATATAAAATATTTATATTTAAAATTTTGTTATAATCTTATTAATAAAAAAATTAATAGTTTTTTAATATGTTTCAAGCACTATAAAATATGTTATTAAGAAAATATTTTTTTCATAAAATATTTTTCTTATACAAATTATTTTTTATGAAATAAATGGATCCAATTTCCACTATTCAATTTCTTTTTCACCCCAAAGCTCGTGAGAATACATGCATAACCTTCAAACATTTGCAACATATATATATATAAATAAATAAATTAGAATCTGTTCCTTTGTGCTGGCTTCTTGACATGTCCCCACTCTACATATTATATATATATATATATATACACTCAGTATATTCTTTTTCCGAGCAAGTACAACTTACTGTGTTCATAATTCAAGTTGTTTGCTTTCTTTCGTTATATGCATGATGATGCAAACAGCTTCCTTATTGTCACTTTCTTTTGAGCCATTATCCCTGTCAATCCATATGGGCCACCTTGATTTCAAATTCCGCTTTTAAAGTTGCATGCATAGGAGAGTGTGTCTCCATGTTTAATTTTACAGAAACTATGCATGTATTCGTTTTTCTTTGTATGAGTCTCTTTTTATCTTTCTTATGTACCTATTTTTATTTTATTATCTCAAATTTTAATTTGTTAATCTATTAGATTTGTCGATTATTATTTTTTCTAATATATACATACATGGAGTCGTTTCCTGGATTAATTTTTCCAGTATCAAAAGAAACCATATGATTGTTACTAATTTAGTTAAAATACAATTTGAGCTTAAATTACATGAATATAAGTACGTATGCTAATTATTTGAACTACAACACCTACCTATATGTGCTTATTTCCTTGGATGGAAGGTACCGTTAGAATTATTGTAGTTAAACTACTAAATACACTTTTAAATTTGTCTTTTAGTGATATTAAATAATAAAATAAATTATTTTCGTCAAATTTACCCTGAGTAATACTTTTGCATGTCATTATACTTCTATTTAACTCGTTTCTCCCTATATCTACTACAGTTAGATAAACGAATATAATTATATGGTCATATAACACATTTAAGAGAACCTGAATTATATATACTTCAATAAAAATACAGTTTTTCCTAAATTGTAAAAATTTTTAAATTCTCAAATTCCAAAAATACAATTTTATTTTGACACAACAATATCTTTATAGAGTAATAATTTTACTCGTTCATTCACATGCAGTAGATATAAGGAGAAATATGTTAAACATGAGTATAATAGTGAGCAAAAGTGTTGTTCCGGATAAATTTAACAAAAAAAAATATAAATTCACGAGTAAATTTGATAAAAAAATTTATTTTATTTTTCATTATTATTAGAGGACAAATTCATAGGTGTATTTGATACTTTATATTGTAAGGTCACACGGACTAAAGTCATAATGACTTAAGAGTTATGTCTTTTTGGTTGAATCAGTCTTTGTTTTTTCCTTTCCATTAAACATGCGAGAATTTTCTCGAAGTTACGAAACTTTGTAATATTTTGTAATTCCACCTATCAAAAACCTATCAACTTTATTTAAGCAGATCTAATAGTTATTACTTTACTTTTTTGATATGTCAAATATAGTTGTTTTGGTTGTTAGTCTAGGTTCCTCTTTTCTTAGTATTCTCTTTAAGATAAATTACAAATTTAGTGTCTAAATTTTTAAATTTTTTATTTTGATATCTAAATATTTTTTTTGTTCAATCAAATATCTAAATTGATAAAAATTATTTTCAATGTGATATTTTTGTCCAATCTGAACGATCAATGATTGTCATATATAAATGATTTTACTCGTTCAAATTAGAAAAAATATCATATTGAAAATGATTTTACCAATTCAAATATTTGATTAAACAAAAAAGTTATACACTAAAATAGAAAAATTAAACACCAAATTTGTAATTTATCATTCTTTGTATTTTACGAGAAGTAAAAGTTTAAGTCTATTTTATTGTCCAATCACATGTAAGAAATTTCAATTTTTCTAATTGGCCTGTCTTATTAATTTTTTAGAAAATTATGATCTTTTATGAGTCAATTGAGATTATTTGTTTTTGTGTTTGAAGTTGGTTTACATTTTGAATCGCTTGAATTTGAATTATTTGTATCTCAAAATAATTATAATATATGACATGTATTTCTATAGTTTTTTTAAATTATATATTATTTAAATATTTAAATAAATAAAGTTAACTGATAAATTTTAAATAATTTCTAAATGCATTTTTAAGCATAAATTCCTAGCAAATAAATTTCATTATTTAATCACAAAGATTTTGGAAATATTTTAAAGTTATGGATATTTTGAATTATTATTCCGATTATAATTTTTGTTATAAACATTTGAATTTAGTTGTTGATTTGAAAATATAAAATTTGGACTATTAGTATTTTGTACACACACACACATATATATATATAATTTAAAATATAAACAGATTTTATTCAAAAATATAATGAGATTCTATTGTGTTATGATTATACATCATGATTTGTTATATTATGCTATAGAAAATAGAATGAGTGGGATCATTGATAATTTTATTTATGAGATCTGAATTATCATATATGATATATGAATTGAATTGAATTATTAGTATGTAATTAGTTTACAGACGCCAGATTTGAGAATTAACAAATAAAAATGAACGATATATGACTAGATGAATTGTGTAATTAAGTTTGAGATTTGCTTGCTGGTCACAATAGTTCCTATGTAGTCAGATTGAAATTTTTACTCACTAAATCTCAAGAATCATTCATGCATAGCCGTATTGGAGATTTATTTGCTGTATAGAAATTGTTCCTATGTTACTAGATTAGAGAATTACTTGCTGAATCACATAAATAGGTGGATTATAGGCATCAAATTGAAGTTAAACTTGCTAGGTATAACCCTATATTTAAATAAAATTTAAATGACATGAATTAAATTAAGAAATTAAATATGTTAAAATTGATGTTTGAGACTATAGACTTACCTTATATGAGGAATAGTACATGAAATTCAATTTTGATGAGTTTTAGATATGCATAATATCATTAATTAAGTCAAATACTTCTATTTACTTATTTTTCATGTTTCTGGTTCAAGTGAAAAAAAGTCTAGGAATGGGAATGAGAATGACCTATTCTCATTGTTAATGTTTGGATCAACAAAATAAGCTCAGGAATAGGAATTCCATTGTCATGAATGGGAATCACTTATTCTAAGTCAATATATTGGTGCAAAACACTGGTATGCTGGACGGCTGCAACTAGATTTGGCAAATTGCATCAGATTCATAAAGCTGAAGAACATATCTATGAGAGCTCTTCGCTCTTTTCACTCAGGAAAGACAACTAGGATAAGGACACAGATCTCAAATTCTGTTACGTTTAATGTCATTGCATTCCTATATCAATAAGACCACATATTTATTTGTCAACATTATGCTTTTTAAAGAATGTTTTAGTTTCTCCTCCTAGGAAATCTATAGATGATTCTTATTCTTTTAGAATTCATGAGTTAAAAGTTTAATCTTATTCTGAAAGTTTCTTGAATTATCATGGCCAATAAACCATTGGCTTGCCTCAAAAATTGCCTAGTTTAATGCTTCCAATAAAAGAGTTCATTTGATTCAGTATATCATGGAATGATCGTATTTTTGTCCTTGATTTTTTTTTTTTTCTCTCTCATTTTTTTTTTTTTTCTCTCCTACAGGCCAAAGGTCTAGGCTATGCAGCTGACATCTCTGATGAGCTTCAGTTTGTCCAGGAAGTTGCCAAAGCTACAGGTGTCATTCTAGATCCAGTTTACAGGTACAGAGCAACAAATCCGTGCAGAATTCCCAAGTTTTAGCATGACATCCTTTTTACATATTCTGTATTAGTTAGCATGATTTGTATCTTAACTATAATAAGTTAAATGGGGTGGTGAATAGTGAATGGTTGGTCATCATAGAGAGCAACTGTCATGTCATGTTTCAATGGCTGAGGTTGTCAAATTTAGTCTGTATGCTAAGCATGGTGTGAAGAATGCCAATAGCCTCAACACCAAGCATTTCATGATACTGGAAAGCTAACAGTCCTTGAGTTGACTTAAAATCTGAAGATTAGCAAGGCATTCAATTGATTTTGAAATCTAAAAATACTAACAGTTCATAATATATTCTGGTAGTGGGAAAGCTGCTTATGCAATGATCAAAGACGTGGCATCAAATCTAAAGAAGTGGGAACGACGAAGGGTACTCCTTATACACACAGGTGGGCTTCTTGGGTTGTGTGACAAGGTCGACCAGATGTCTTCCTTGGTAAAAATTTGGTCACGAATGGATGTTGATGATTTTGTTCCACGAGAATATGGCAGAGGAAAAATGTTTTAGACAAGTAATCCCGTTCTTCTCCAGTTCAAGGCGATGTATTTGGAACATTTTTCAATAGAGTATAATATCGAATGTCCTTTTGCATTTAAATTATACCCACAGTTATGCATAAATCTCGAGTTTCTTTGCTGAAGTTTTTATTTGCGTAGATGTAATAGTTATTGGAGAAAGGGTTAATTAATTTGACTCCCTAGGCTTTGCGATATCGGATTATTTAAGCTCTCACTTTTTAAAACTACACTAAAATGTTCGTGTATTTTTACTTCTATTAGAGTTAAAAATTTTTGTTAAATTTATATGAAAAATTCATATTATCTTTCATTTTCATTTTAATTTTCACTTTATGTACTACCATTACCATTATTATAAACAAATAAAACACACAATCAAATTCAAAAGAAGATCGTTTAATCATAAACAACACAAACACAATTATTGAATCATCATCAAGATTTAATTCAAACTCAAATTCAAAAATGCAGCTTTGATCAAACCCACATTTAACTTAACCAAACTCAAATATTTATTCTGATCCCCAAATGATCCAAGTCAAATACATTGATTCCCAGTATACAGTATCACTACTACTTCCATATCCATAGCCATAATCATCACATCCAAATTCCTAACTACTAATCTTAAATTATAAATAGGTTATCAATAACTGTCGAAATTTCAAATCAAATCTACTATTTTGAATGTCAAACTACATATTACAAACTCGATTTAATTGTCTCCTCTCACAACCACTATCATAGTCCCTTTTATATCATAACTACCATGACCATTACCAAGAAATTGATTGCAGGTGTTATCATTTGACCTCACTCAAGTATTTGAGCCTTGAGCCCAAACAAACACTCGAATCTTTGTCAAAGAATTTTGGCACGTGGCGAGCCTATTTGGATCGTTGCAGCAGTTGAAGGAACTTGAATGTGGAATTGGGCAGACAGTTGAGAGGGTTAAGCTTTAAAGAGAGAAAGAGGTTGAAGAGCCGCAAGATGAGGAAGAATATTATTAGATAAGTGAATTCTATAATGGTGAATTTAATAATGTTGTCAAATAATGTTAAGAACAAATATGATGTGCAACTATTTTTTATTTTATTGGTTGCAAGTGTTAGAATAGTTAACTTTATATAATCTAATGGTAAATTATTAATTATGATATTATAACATAATAATGTAAATGATATTGTATTGTTTATTTATTAGATATTATATATGGAAAGAAGTGATAAAAGTGGTGAGCAACATGAGTGAAGGGTCAAAGTATTAAGGGATTTTTTTTTTCAGATAACACGACAAAATTATTTTAAAAGAGATGGCAAGAGAGAAATGAAGAAGAATGGGCAAAAAAAAAGGTAAAAAAGGGGTAATTTTGAAATTCTAAAATTTAATTTGTTCACTTTTTTGCTTTTGACTGATAGAAATTATGTCCAAAATAGATGAAAGTCTTATTTTGTGTAGCCGAATGGAAATATAGAAATATTTTAATGTAATTTTAGAAAAATGAGAAACAAAATAATTTAATATGGCAAAACTCAGGAACTTCAAACTAATTAACGCTTTGAAAAATTATATAATAAAATAATTATATAATAATCTAAATGTGGAATTACATATAATTGACATAGATGGTTATTGAACAATAATCCAAAGCATATTGTATTCATGAAATTAAGATTTTATTCAATTGTAAATTATTAGAAACTTTCATTTAGCATTGAAATTAGGCTTTGGATAAACAAATTCTCATTTTTAGGCAATCAAGAATAAGGTGAATAAAGTTTGATTTTGACAAAAAAATTATTGAATTAAATTAATTTAGTTTTTCAATTTTTTTTATAAGTTTGATTTTAATTCCTTTAATTTCAATTATTTTGATTTGATTCAATTTTAATAGTTTAATATCAAATTGAACTGATTAAATTACTATTGAATTAAATTAAATTAAATCAATCTGAAAGCTTATTATTTATATTATAAATATATAAAAATTATTAAAAATTATTATTTATGTTAAATATTTAAAGTTATTTTTTAAAAAATTGATTCAATTAAATTGGTCTAAATTTATTTAGTTTAATTCAATTCTTATATTGAGTTTGATTTTATTTAGTTTATATTTTAAAATATATAGAGAAGTATCTTATAGTTTAGTTTTTTTTTTTTTTTCATTTTGTCCTTAGTTTAGTTTTTGTAGCAAAATGGTGTCCTATAATATACACCATTAATCACATAAATGATAAAACATCTAGCACCATTTAAAATACTAACGTGACATGATGATGTGCTATAATATTTCAGTTAATGAAATTCATTTTGACACATTAATTAACATATCATATATTTTAAAAAAAAAGTATACAAAACTATGTGATTTAGTATTTTTTAAAAAATTTGAGCATTGAGATTTTCATTTATATAAATATAATACCTTGTGTTATCCATTGTCAATAAAATGAGTGCTAAATCAATAATACTATTTTCGATATTGATGCAATGATTTGATGATATGAACTTTTAATTATATTTTTGTATACATATTAAAGTATATTCACTTATTTAATAAAATAAAAAGTTATAAATCAAAATAATTAATCAAGTTAAATCTAATAATTCAAAAAATAAAAAAATACATTATATCTTATCATTATTATTGAAATAATTTTATTTTAAAGAATATGATTAAATAAAATTTACATTACAATTAATCAAAACATCACATCAAGATGTTGATATTTTCAATGAAAAATAAAAAAATTAAAATTTTTTCAAAATACCAAATTTGAATTTCAAACTATTTTTATGTATGTGTAACTTTGATAGTTCTTTTTATTTCTTTATTAACTTTAAAAATTTTAAAATTATAGAACAAAATTCAATATTTTAAAATATAATTTTATTTTTACAAATTTTATATTTTTAAACAATATATATTTAAAAAATAAAAAAATATATTTTACAATAAATAATTATATTGTACTATATATAATATATATATATACCTATGTGTATGGGGGTAAAACTTTAAATAGACTGAAATATCCTTAATTTAAAGGTATGTTTAGGTATTCTATGTATTAACTAATTTTTAAAAAGATTACAATAAAATAAAAAAAAATAAAATATCTAGACATAAAAGAGTTCAAAATAGAAGTTAATTAATAAATTTATTTTTGAATGGGAGAAGTTAATAAAGAAAAAACTAAAATACTGTCTAAAACTTGAGCACTATTTATCCCATGCTTATATCTATAAATTATCATTAAAAAATGATATATGAAGTTAGTGGCAAAAATTAAATCAAGTAAAGTTTCATTATAACATTTTATTAACTACTCAACTATGAAAATCAACATTACTATTTAGTGAGTCAAAGTCATGCGTGTGATTTTTTTTATTTATTTTTTATAAAATAACCACATGAGTGTTTTCAATTTGTCTATCAACAATAAAACAAATATAAAATAACAATATATAAAACGAACATACAATAATACTTTTATCTACACCGAATTATATGCATAGGTTTTAAGTAATTTTCTAGTACATTATAATAATGAAACTCTAAACAGATCTTATTGTAATAATTATATTTTGATATACTAAATAAGTTTTTTTTTACAAATAATTAAAATTTTTTAAAAAATCTAACAAATGAATATATATATATATATATATATATATATATATATATATATAAGGCATAAAATTAAATTATATATATTATTTAAGCACATATAACTTATAGATAGTATATATAAACATGTACAACTTATATATAATATCTTAAGCATAAACAACTTATGTATAATATATTTGAGCGTATATAACTTATTTTTGTTTATATATAGTATATATAAGCATAAATATAATATATCTAAATATATGTAGCTTATATTTAGTATATTTAAGCATATACAGTAATATATAAATTATTTATAATAATTTATTTTTATAATATTTTATTAATATTATATATATAATAATTTCTTCAATTTAGTTCCAATTGAATCAATTTAGTATAATTTTCAATTTAATACATAGCTGAAGGACTAAATTGGACTGAAATTAACTTTGAGTTGAATTTCAATTTCATCTCAGGCGAAAAAGCTTTAAAATTTTTCAAATTTATATTTAATTCATTTTAATTTTTTTTAATTCAATTTGATATTTTTGAATACATATTTTCCATGCTAAACAGCCATTGTAAGCTTTGTTTTATAAAATTCTATTATACACTGATTTATAAATACACCGGCCATTTCGATAATCTTTTGTGGACCTCTAGATTTCGGTTATGTTAATCGTACCTTATGTACTTCAAAGAAAAAAACTTGATAATAATCATTTACTTTCTTAAAATAATCCAATAGAATCGTTTTTCTATTTTGATTATTAATTAAATTTTTCATATGTTTTTATTTTCATTCCAATTTGTTAAAAAAAAAAATTTAAATCATATAAATGGTAATAAAAAAATTAATAGTAATAAAAAAAATTTCTTTATCAAACAACAATAAAATATTTCAATAAATTTTTTTCTTCATTGACGCTTAGAATTCAATTTTCATTCCAATTTAAGTTGAAAATTAATTTATGTAAGATGTTATATAAATTTATAACTTAACGCTCATCATATGTTGAAAGCAGTCTAATAGATAATAATCTAAAATTTATCGTACGCATATTTGTACTTCAATTGATAAATAGTAATTTAAAATTTATTATATATATATATATATA
>CATIWR010320603.1:0-30146 GCA_949677035.1 Omphalea diandra | reverse complement strand
TATATATATATATATATATATATATATATATATATATATATATATATAAATGGTTCATTAGTTATCATGGTTGTACAAAAAGAGAAAGAAAGAAAAAGAGAAAGAAAGACTTCGAATTTATCATGGTTGATTAGTTAACTCATCTCTTGTATTTTAATATCGTCTAATTTAACCTCTTATATTTATTTTTATTATATTAATAGATATTTTCATTGAGTATTTATTAAAATTCATAAAATTTATTATTATGATAATGTGATTTCTCACATTTAATTAAATTATGCATTAATTTTAAGTATTGCATACAATGATTTCTCTCATTAATTTGACATATTACACTATTAGATTTTAAATTTACTTTATAATTTAGTATTTAAAATTATTTAAGAGATTCATAATATTCTTAATGTTATATTAAATTTTTTAATTTCACAGTCTTTATTATCTTACCAACTTCATTAAATTTTTTTCAATTTTGAAATAATAGAATAAAACTTTGAATAATTAATTATAATCATAATTGAACACGCATTATGATTATGTATTTAATAATGAATAATTTAAAATTTTAAAATTATCACTAAAATAAAAAATCACCTTATATAACTTAAAATAATTAAATATTGCATAATTCTACATGAGATAAAAGTACAAAACCTTATTAGAATGAATTAATTATGATTTCATTCATTCAGTTTACTTTTTAATACATATTTCGTCCTTTATTTTATAGTTTTATAAAGATAAATTTAAAGACCCCTATCTTTTTCTTTATTGGGCTCAATAATCCCTCCATCCTAAGATTGAGCATAATACTCAATACTACCGAACTAAACATAATTAAAAATTGAACTATAAAAAATAAAAGACTTTTGCATGAAACTAGATCAGTATTGAAAATGGAAAAATTTGTGATGTTACTAATTATTTAATTATTTACCACATTGAGAATCAAATTGTATTGTATCAACACTAAATTAAATTGAATCAAATTGAGAGCCAATTATATATATATATATATATATATAATACAAAAATTAAATATTATAAATAAATTTTATACTTATGTTCTTGAATATTACTTCAATATAACTTTTTATAGTTATAAAATTATTTTTTTCTTAATTTTATACATTTATAATTTTTATTTTTATTATAACAATATCAAAACAAATAAATTTATATTATAATATATACTATAACATTTAGAACGATAATTTGTGCATAAAATGGATTAAAAGAAATTAATTATAAAATTTTAAAAAAAATATGAGTTTAAGTTTGAAGTCAAACCAAAATTAAATTAAATGAAACCAAAAATAAAGAATTAAATAAAATCAAGTAATTAGATCAAATCAAATCAAAATTTTCATCTAATATAAATTCAAACTAATAATTTTAAAAAATCAATCCGAGCTGGATCATGCAAACTTTTATTCTATTTATTTAATTACTTTTTTTATTACTCTATCCATTTAAGTGCTCTTTTTCGTTAGTTAATTAAAGAAAAGCTAATATTTATTATGAAAATTTTAAAATTACTAAATCACCCTTCCTCATTTACTTAGTTTTCCTTGTATGTTATAGATTGATACACTTCTGCTAGGCTTAAATCTAGAAATTATCATACAAAAGTAACCATAAAGAAATCATCTTTGTATGCTAAACCTAATCCTTAACTTCCTTTGTTCCCTCTTTCAAAAAAAAAAAAATTTTTTAGCAACAATGGGAAAACAGTTCATCAGTAGCTAAATCTAAGGCAGCGTTATCCTTCTTCTTGATCAAACTTCACCTAACATATTTCAACATAAGAAAGAGTGTAATAATTTGAGGAAGAGTTTGTCAGCAAGACTAAGATTCAGCGAGCTATTTGGGATTCTAACGAGATTAGAAAGAGAGGAAGGGAAGGAGCGCGATCTTTAAGAGCGATAGTTTCGACGCTGTTGTTGCCACCGGCTCACGTAGCAATCGGCACCCCCAAGGTTGTCGTCCTTGCTTCAAGAACAAATCCAAGCCTTCCATTCAGGTCAGCGAATTTTTTGCGCTACAAGTGATTGACAACTTCATCTATGACTAACGATAACTCTTCTCGCTTCGTTGAATTTCTCATTCTAACTGAATTGGTGATTTTAATCATTAACTTCACTCCAATTTCTAAATGAGGTGTGGTTGAAGAGGAGGAGAAGAAGTAACGTTTGTTGCGGTGGGAGACGGCGGCAGGAAGGGATGAAAAAGAGAGTTTAGTAGGATGTCCACTGACCAGTTCGAATAAAAACAAAAAAACTGAAGTGATTGATTTAATTTGTGTCGGTCTAATTCAATTTAAAAATCATTTTGATTTAATTTTTCTTTAAAAACTTTTGATTAATACAATTTTGTTGGATTTTAATTTGTTTAAATCTACTAAATCTAACAAATTAAATAAATCAACTTTTATAAAAAAAATTTTCAAATAAATGATATAAATATAATTTTTAAAATGAATTAAATTTACTATATATAATTAATATATAACAAATTTATTTATATAAATATTATAATTAATATATAATAAATTTTAAAATAATATAATTTATAGTAAAAATTTTTTTAGTAAAATTGGGTTGAAACCAAATTAAGTGTGATTTGTTTTCATTTATAAACAATTTTTATCCGATTCAATTTTTATAAATTTAAAATTTAATTAATTCAATTTTATTGAAAATTAAATTGAATACTATCGAACTAGTTGATAGACCGCTCTAGAGCTATGGATATACTATTAACAATTTATCTTTAAAGTGGATGCAAGTAGTCACAATGTGATTAACTTATCTTTAAATCTATCTGAGAATAAGAAATAATGCAGCGGCAGACAATATATTTTAAAAAAAATGTGTCCAAAAAATTTATCAAAGATGATGATGATAAAATAATATCTCTCTCTCCTTTTTTTGATGCTCTTGGCCTTTAGTTTCACATCCTATTTGTTAAATGGTTTTGCATGTAAATTTTGTTTGCCAAATTCATCAATTAATAAGATAGTTATTGCTATTGTGATTGCTCTTAAATAAAAGGTCTTTTCTCTAAAGTCAAACGAATAAATTGGTAGGTATTCTTTTATTTTTGTCTTAATTATCAAATAATTAATTGTTGATTTTTTAACGTTTAATCTAATGATTCCTTAATTTTATATATGATTGCCAAGAACTAAAAGTAAATTTTTTATTTTTATTTTGATGATTCATTAATTTTCTGCTTGATTGCCAAGAAATGAAAATAAATGTTTTGAAGGTTGAAGATAGGGTGCATTGGATATAAAAAAAAAAGTTATTTCCTTGTCTTAAAATATTTGATAAAATTTCTTTATCAATTTGTTTAAAAATTTTATTTACTTTCTTTTTTAGGACAGTAATTAATTAAATAAATATCTATAATATTTTTGTTAATTTCATAAATATTCTCATTTACAATGAATTTTTACTACTAATTATTTACTTTAAATTTATATATTTAATAAATAAGTTAAAGTTTTAGTTTCATTTTATTAAAATATGTTAATATCTATTATCATAATAACATTACAAGAATTATCTTATAAAATATTTTATATTTGATAAAATAAAAAAATATTAATAGAAGTAATAAAATAATAAAATATATAAAATAATTATAATTAATTAATTTTTTAATATGCATGTCAAATATTTTCTCGGCTTAGACTGATTAAAAAAAACTTTAAAAGTGACAGAAGGACTACTAAGCTAATGAAAACAAAATATAGAAATATTGAAGTTGATTTTTTTATCGAATGAAAGATAAAATAGTATATTAAGATAAATGGGATGAAATCACAATTAATTTTGTTAGAATTTATCGTTTTTTCTTTTTCTGGGTTATACATATTAGAATTTATCCAATACCAGAGGTCGGCCATCGGAGTACAGATTCAACGGCCCCAGAAATGGCTCGTAATTGAACTTCAGCAATTACTTCCGCGCTAAAGCGACGTACGAATGAAAATATAGTGGGACCCTTTAGAAAGTGGTCCCACCATGCGTTACCTATGAATTTACGTAACTACCGCTCTATTCAGCTTGCAATTTATGGTGAGAAAAGGAGAAAAAAATAATTTGACGAGCTAGTAGTTACTAGTCACCAGGAAGCAGATAGGAGAGGCGTCGGAGGAGGAAGGGTCTTCGGTTTGTTTACACCATGTTTGGACTCAACTGCCAGGTTATATTTCTTCAATTTTTGTTTCCGTTATTTACAATCTTGCCATTCTATGATATCATGCGTGTATTTTCTTATTCATAACCTTAATGTTAGGGTTCCAGTTTCACCAATTCAAAATTTAGGATTATAATCTCACCATTCAAACTTTTTAAAATTTAATTGAGAACAATCTGATATCATGCTTAGTGTGGAACTCAAAAAATTGGGCTTTTTTTTTGGTTAAATTTAGAGCATTAGTAAGAGTTTGCATGAGATTGAATTAGAGGGAGTTAAATAATGAAACGTAAATGAGATTAACAAGTTAATATCGTTTGTGACATAAATAAAAGTAAATGGAGATTAAAAGTTAATATTCATTTATTTTCAAATAATTATTTTTTTATCCTTAAATTGGGAGTTAAAGATAAAATGAAAAGATTTTAAGTAGGTTATATTAATTAACCTTTTTTAGTGAAATTAATTAATTTTATTTATGTTCCATTTCATACATTTCTATTATTCTTTTTAATCTTCCTTTCCACTAAAAAACTCCCGTGCGATACCTAGTTAAACTACGATATTTTAAGTTTATTTTTGAACTTAATTCAACAAGCGAGTTGTAAAAAAAATTAAATATTAGTATTTTTCAAAGTGACATTTAACTTACAGTACTCATATTGAAAAAATCTATTATCCATTAGCAAATAAGATTTCTTCTAATTTGTAGATGAAAAGTAGGTATTGACAATTCCAAAAATTCGATGATGACAATAAAATTTATATTTAAGAGTAGATATCATTTCAAAACATATTCAAGTTATTCAAACATAAAAATATGATAAAAATTTAGGGTTCCTTGTAAAGCGAATCAAACTTGGTGATTTTTTTTTTTTCCCCAATTACATAAAGTCTGGGCACTTGCTGTTTGGATTACTGAATAGAAGCTATTAATTTGTTTATACTAGATGATGTTTTGTATATTTACAATCTGCAGTAGTAATATGAGCAGTAGTCAGTTGTTCACTTAGCAAGCATCAATCACTAATTGGTTCATTTAATCGTAACTTTAGGATGATTTTGAGAGGCTGAAAAAAGAAATCAATCGGCATGAGGACAACCTAAAATTTTTGCAGTCACAAGCAAACCTTTTAGATGAATCTATACTTGATTTGCAAGGTATGTTCTTTTCCCCTTTTCAGTACTGCTAAACTTGAAAGCAATTATGCAAATCAGATATGACAATTTAGATGTGGTAATTTCAATTCTCATTGTAATTGCCTCGATTCGAATGTATGTGGTCATCAGTGTGATTCTCTCACTTGTTACCAACACAATTTTCAGTTAGTCTTGGCAAGTATCATTCCACAAGTACACTACAGAGAGCCAATAGCGGTGGTGGCTCTCATAATGACGAAGAAACAACAGAACAAATTCTGAAGCAAGGGATTGCAGCAGCTGCCATATTTTGCCAAGTGAAATCTCTTCACGGTATTCAGGTGTCAAATTTGCCATGGACCAAAGATGTGTTAGGTGTTTTGGCAACTCTTGCCAGGGTTGACGATGATAATCTTAATAAGTCAGTATCTTTTCCATTCTCTTGAATTTCCTTCTGATATGATTATAATGTGTAAAATATCTCATTCCAATTTTTCAGATTGGTGCATTTGTCACAGTGTGAGACTTTTCTGTGCCTCTATTTTTTTAGATTTTGTGTTTAATATAAAAAATATAGTACTTGGTATCCTTTAAAATTGTGTTACATGTCGGATATGATGAAATAAGATGAATTGAAAAAACCTGTAGACCATATTATGCATAATCTATATAATAGGGACAATATATTTGGGTTTTGCAAATATATGGATCTCTGCAATATCCTGATTGAATTGCACCTGAATCGGTCATTTTAATTAACTAAAAGTCACTATGAGCCGCAAACCTTCACTTTTCATGAGATGCTGCTTTGATATAAACTTTCAACCAGGCTTCTGTCAGAGTACTTAGGAGTGGAGACAATGCTGGCATTAGTCTGTAGGACATTTGAAGGTGTTAAGGCTTTAGAGAGGTATGATGGAGAAGGCAAAATAATCTGCAGTGCTGGTCTACACGGCCTTGGATCTTCAATTGGAAGGAAAATTAATGGCCGATTTCTCGCCATTTGCCTTGAAGATTTAAGGCAAGAACACCTCTTCTCGTCTTCATTTGTTTATCCATTGCTCATATAAATGTTTGACTATAGGTTGTTAAACAGGCCATATGTCGGTGGTTTCATCGCTGATGATCCTCAGAAGAAGCTTGCTCTTTCAAAGCCAAAGTTACCAAATGGGTTGTGCCCGACCGGTTTTCTAGATTTTGCAGTTAACATGATCAATTTGGATAGTGGGAATCTGTTTTGTGTCACTGCCAATGGTCATGGTCTTAGAGAGACACTATTCTATACCTTATTTTCTTACCTTCAGGTATACAGAACCAGAACTGAAATGTTACTTGCTCTTCCATACATAACTCATGGAGCTGTGTCTTTAGATGGTGGGATGATCAAGAGAAATGGTGTCTTTTCACTTGGCAATCGGTAAGTCCCAAATAAATCCTTTTTCAGGCATTTCATCATTGAGGTCAATTTCTTGTTATCAGACTTGACATTTTCAATTATTTCCATTTAATGCTCTTTTTTTCAACAATTGTTTCCTGACGTACTTCTGTTATTAATTTTTTTGGTTGTACATCTTCCCTATCAATTACTACATATGCTTGCAGGGAAGATGTACAGGTGAAGTTTCCAGTAACTTCCAGCAGATGTAGTTTGCCTGCTAGCTACACTGAGACTGAACATAGGATCAAGATGCTGAAATGGGAACAACTTAATATTTCTGAGGATATGCAGAGAGAACGATCATTATTGGACAAAAATAAGGTTCAGCTCACATCATTGAGCAAGCTTAAAAAATAAAGTAGGCCGAGCGTAAAGTCTAGTTGGTCAACACCCATCAAATTTTGGAGGACAGGAAAAGTTTTGATGTGACTTTTGGTTTGCGAATTTCGCTGATGGCCATTTTGTGGAGGTGCTTGAAATGTATAATCATGGGACCAAAACTCCTTTCGATGATTTTTTAATAGTATACAGTCTCTGTTATTGATGAATCTTACACAGCTCAGCTTCTAAACTCAAATACCGACTCAAGTGTATCAAAATATGAGTTCTTGCAGATTTTCTGTTAAGAATTCAACTTCGGCGAAGGTCAAGGAGATCCTTTATTGGGCAAAGTATGTCAACATTACATTTAAAAATAGTGTTTCCTCGCTTATAAATATATGAAATTTACTTATATTTTTAAGTGGATTTAATGTATTTATATATATAAAAAAAATCTATTTTTAAGTGTTTCAGATTACTAAATAATTTTTTGTAAGATGCAAATTTGATGTGGGTGACGCAATTATATCTTTTATGTGTTAGTTATATTAAGTTACTTGAGTTATGGCAGTTATGTTATTCCAGTTTTCTTTAGAGTAGGTGATTACTGTTAATTTTTTTTCTTATTAATTATATCGTCAAATGAAAGAGGCATGCTACTTTTTGTTTATGAGATGAAAGAGTTATATCATTTAACGAGCTATTATCTTATGCAATTTTTCTTGTTCAATTCCCCTGTTTCATTCAGCAAAATAGGTGGAAGAGAGAAAAAAAAAAAAAAATTATTTCGAACACAATCAATTAGAAAAACCAGGCTTCGATTACTCTGTTCAGGACTCATAATGAGATCGAAATACCGTACCGTAACATTTTCTTGGTTTAAAAGAAGGAAATTGTTAACCTCAATCTTGTGCTCACATCCATGTTTAGTTGGTTAAGAGGAAGAATGCTTCTGGCTGATGTTACACTTCTCAGTTCTCACTAACTAGTTAAGAAGCAATCAGTCAAATTTGATTTACACATGCTTATGCTAAAGACTGCTTGTGTTGATGTCATGCCTTTGGTAGTTGCAAGAATATGCCAATATGCCCAACATAGAGATTTACCCACAGCCCTAAGCAAAATTCATTTCTCCTAGTTGATTCAAAGACTTCTTGCAATTGTGCGCACCTGGTGTAAGCAAGAATTTTTCCTAAGACATCAATGTGGATATACTTCAGAAATGGTAGTTGCCTATACACGTGTACGTGCACCAAGACTCACTCATCATCAAGTAAAGTCCACATTTATGTTAGTGCTGGTGTGATGCAAGCCGAGAGAGGCCGAGTCTTAACCCCTCACACAAATCTTATTTCTTCTTTTAGGACTAGAACTGGATTCAGCAAAGGAATATATATACAGATTTAGGGCGATATAACTGAACACAAGTAAGGAATATATACGTATCGTACATATCGGACTTTTTCAAAAAAGATTGTTGACAAAACATACAAGAGGGAAGAAGAACACAAGGACTCTAGTACCGAGAGAAAATCAATGGTAGGAAGACAAATAGCATAATGGAAGTCATGAATATTAATCCCGTGAAATCTCTTTTCATGGGTTTCAATATTTTACAATAGCAATTGGCTTTTGCCAAGAATGGGGCTAAAAACAACTTTTTTTACAAACTAAGGCTGGAATCAACAAAAGGAATAGCCCTCGGAACCTAAATTAAGTGTACTAAAATCAATCTTGAACCTCTTTCTGCACCCACCAAATCAGAAAATCTAGCAATTCCTAGCTACTAATCAAAACAGCCGTTAAATACGTCAATTGGCTTACTCAACTGTTATGTCTTTGTTTCTGTAACTGTAGGAGCAGATGAATTCTCCTTGTCAAGCTTCTCATTAGCTTCCTTGCCAAACTTCTTATTACGACAGTGCTTAGAAATATGGCCCCTTCTTCCCACAAAAGTAGCAGAACAAGCCCTTATTATCTATCTCTGCTTCTTGTCTCCTCCAATTCAATCCCGGTTTCTTCATATGTTTCGTTCTTGGTCCTAGGTTCTTAGCATGACTAAAGCAAACAGAGTTGGAAGTCTCCAGTTGCTTATTTTGTCTGCGGGACTCTTCCTCTGCCTTTAAACGATCCATCAACATCCAGAAAGGCAGATACTCCTCACACATTAACTTGATGCAAAAATCTTTCCATGAAGATGGAAGCTTGGAAACTAACATGAAATTTCTCATCAACAAAAATTCCAGCACCAACAATATGATCTGCAAAGGTATTTAGTTCTTGAACTTGGTCAAGAATTGGTTTTTCATCTCCTATCTGAAATTCGATATACTTTTAACTTGAGATCTCTTCTTCCCAAACTCCTCATAAAGATAAACTAATTTTAGCTCTGCCCACAATTCTTTAGCGCTCTTAGTCTTCTTCGAATATTGGTAATAAAGACCATCAGATAGAGAAGCCAAAATGTTGTGGCGACACATATAATCATCAGTAAACCACTCTTGCTCAGCAGCTTTGGCTTGGGCAATTTCTTCAGCACTTGCTTCTGGTCTTATAGCTACACTAGGGCATGGATCAGAAAGCACATATGCAATCTTTAATTGCTTTAAGAACAGTTCCATCAGTGAGGCCCAGTACTGGTAATTCTTCCCATCAAAACGGTTGATCTCAATAGGAACATATTCATGAAGAGGAGCAGCAGCTGCCAAATCAGAAACATGTCCATTTAGTTCATAAGCAATAGTACTCACTGATTTAGAGATCTGCCCATTAAGGTCAGCCAGCAAAGAAGCAGTCACCACATTAGAGTTTTATCCCTTAAGTTCATGGCTAGAGGAAGTCGCCACATTAGAGGGCTTTCCCATTAAGTTCGTGACAAAAGGCAGTCACCACATTAGAGGCCTGCCAGTTAAGTTCATGACTAGAGGAAGCCATGACATTGGAGGCTTGTCTATTGAATTCCTGACTAGAGGCAGGTGCCACATTGGAGGCTTGTCCATTGAATTCCTGACTAGAGGCAGCCACCACATTGGAGGCTTGCCCATTAAGTTCATGACTAGGGGCAGCCACCACACTGGAGGCTTGCCCGTTAAGGTCATGACTAGATGCAGCCACCACGTTAGAGGCTTGTCCATTCAGTTCGTGACTGGAGGCAGCCACCAGGCCAACCACATTAGAGGCTTGTCCATTAAGTCTGCAAGGAATAGAAGCTGTCAACGATTGTTCATTTTTTTTTTTTCACAATGAAGTTTAGATCTGCAGTGTACAGATTAATAGACAATATAGCTTGATAATTCACCTTTTCATATGAGCTATCGATGTAAACTGGAATACAGATTAGAAAACCATTCATCTTTATCCTTTTTTGGTCGTGACTAGCGCATTCATTTTGGATATCATTTATAGCTAAAAACGCTGAAAATCCTAAGTTGATGAACTTAGGGCTTTTAAATCCTTGACCTAAATTTCTCAGTTTGTGTTCTCCGCACAAACAATTTTCTTATGCCTCATGTTAACCATATAGGGGTTCCAAAGATGTTTATCCACAACTGATTTCACATACCATAAAGAATAGTCTCACCTTGACTTTGATTGCAGCTGTAAAATGGCTTCTTCTATTAAGGGGATGCTCGTCCTGAAGGCCGACCATTGTTCAGCTGTCAAGCAAATTCCTGAAAACAAAACGAAAAAAAGCTTTCAGCAATAAGTAAAAATTTTCATTAATCAAACCAAAATCTAAAACAGCACAAAGAAACAGACTTCAACACTAGTATCACATTTAGACACCGAAAGAATGCACCTTTATTAGAAGGAAGCTGCCTTCCATCTTTAAAATAAAATTCCCTGATGGATACATAAGATTTCCCTTTGAAGTCTTGAATCACCACATTCCTTTTATTTAATAACTATATAAATTTTTTAAAAAAAACACTGTATCTGTCAAAATCAAAGAGTACCAAGAAAAGAAAAGGAAAGAAGAGATTAGGTTTATTATCTACCTTGCATATAATGCGATTACCATCGCTATCAAACTCCTCCACCTTCTTCTTCGGTTCTTCTAGAACAATTTCTTGATTCTCCTCTTGAAAGCTGGGGTCCGTCGCCGAGAGAAGAAAGGATTCGACCACGCCTCTAATGAATCTGCTGCGGTTGATGTCGGTTAAGTCGATATCAAGTCTGGCCGATGCCGCGACTCGGACCTTGAACTCCGTCATCTCGTCCATGTCAGCATTCTTCAATATGTCGAGTACTGTTCCTTGATTTTCAGAATTTCAGGCTCCATTGTATAATGGAATTGGAAAGCTAGGAGAAGAGTTCGTTTTTGGTTTCGTTTAGCAATGAATTAGAAATTTAGAGATCAACAACAGCAGCTTCAGTTGCTGCGGTAGTTTGGTGAAAAGCTTTACTTTTCATATTTTCAAATTTTATCATAAGACGCAGGCGCGCAGGCTCTCTCCGTTGGTAAAATCTTTATGACAATGCTATCATGTGCTGGGTTCGATGTCCACTGCAGTTGGTTAGTTATTCTGAGGCACAAAATGACACGTCCTTTCCTTGTAGGAAGGAGCATTAATAGAATTAGTTATTTAGACTTATTTGCTTTATGAAAAATAATTTTTTACAAACATATTTTTGATATTTTTTATTTAATATATCTAGAAAATTAATTAATTACAAATATTTTTTATTATAAAAAATAAATTTTCATTTTGTAAATGAAAAATTATTTTTTAAACACACTTATAAAAATAAAAAAAATTATATAAAAATTAACTAAATATATGCCAATTAATTATTAGCTACCGCCAATCTCCTGTGATAACTAATGATCGATCTCCTATCCAAAAAAGATGTCGATAATTGGACATTGAAAAATTTTTCAATTTTATTAATTATGTATATTTTTTACATTTAATTATAAGTTAAAAATATAAAATTTGAAAAGTTTCAAAATTTTAATAATTTTTTTATAAAAACTTAACATATTTTAAAATAAGTCAAACGCCAAAAAATAATTTTCTTATAATTCTTCATATATAATCAAATAACAGAAAATAAATTGTTTTTTTAAGAAAATAGTTTCTAGAAGTAAGTTATTTGTTTGTGAAATAAATGAAGTTTAATTTTAAAATCTTGTTTTATAAAAAATACAACAGAAAATAATATAAAATGATAATTTTGTTTTGGGTAGAAGAAGAAATTTGTTATTTAATATAATTATATATCCTATTAATAAGATAATTAAAGTTAAATTTTAAAGATATACTAATTTTAATATTAAAAGATTAAAAGTATTGTAATATTTTTTTTATTAATAGTTAATAATAATTATTTTATTTAATACAATTATATGTATTCTATCAATAAGATATTAAAAATAAAATTTTAAAAATATAATGATTTTAACATTAAATAATTAAAAAGTGTTATAATAAATGTTATTGATAGTTAGTAGTAACTATTTTAACTTTACGTATTATTGAGGATATAATTAAATTTTCTATACTCAATTTATGTAAATTTTTACTGAAAAATAATTAAAATAATGAGATTCAAATTAATTTTTGTTAAAAGGAAAAAGATAAACTTGCACAATTGATTATGCTTGCATGTGGCGGTCGAATAAAGGGCATTTGTTATTTGAATATTTCATAACTCTAACTTAAAGAATTATATATTAAAATATTTTATATTTTTTGACCAAAAAAAAAAAATAGAAAGTTTGATTTTCTTTTAGCAAATGTTCTCTACACATTAATTATATTGCCACTAAAAAATTTGATATTCCCTTCTCCTCCTCCTTAACTGTGGCCAAACAAAATCAATATATAATTTTATATGATTATTGAAAGGCAAAACTTTTCAAAACAGTCAAAAGAGGCTGATAATAGAAACAGATGCAATGTTTTTTATTTTTTTTCTTAGAATAAAAAGTAAAAGGAAAAAAAGAAGGTTCCACCGAGATTTGAACTCGGGTTACTGGATTCAGAGTCCAATGTCCTAACCACTAGACCATGGAACCAGAGTGGTCGGTTCTGTTCCTACCTAATTCTAAATAGCAAACAGCGATTATAGCACCTGAGATACTCAACCGCCATGCACTCATTGAGGAAGTCATGCAAATGCTCTGTTTTGAGCCATCACGTATAGCATGCTTAACCAATAACCATCCATCTGGGTCTCCAGTATATGGATGGTGGTGTACTTTCTTCTTTTTTCAGAAGAGGTGCGACCCTTTCTCACAACACACAATCTGCATGTCTCAAGATAAAAATTAAAAAATAATATGTTTAAAGACTGTGGAAAAGCAACCTTTAGACGATATATATTAGCTTCCCTGTCTAAATAAAATCTTAAACATCATTCATGGATTTAGTTGCCTTCTCATCAATTTTTCTATTCGTAGCTCTTTTTGCCTACCTCTTTCAATGGCGAAATCAGGAGTCCAAAAGGCTTCCCCCAGGCCCACCAAGATGGCCTGTATTCGGCAACCTTCTCCAATTGGGCCAGCTTCCTCATAGAGACCTAGCTTCCTTGTGTGACAAATATGGGCCGCTCGTCTACCTCCGCCTCGGCAGTGCGGATGCCATCACTACCAATGATCCCGAGATCATACGCGAAATACTCCTCCGCCAAGATGACGTCTTCGCCTCCCGGCCACGGACGCTCGCCGCTGTCCACCTAGCGTATGGATGTGGAGATGTGGCATTGGCTCCATTAGGCCCAAATTGGAAGAGAATGAGAAGAATTTGCATGGAACACTTGCTGACAACAAAAAGGCTTGAGTCTTTCGCTAAGCACCGGAACGAAGAAGCCCAGCATCTGGTTCAAGATGTTTGGGCGCAAGCCCAAGCTGGAAAGGAAGTGAACTTGCGGGAAGTATTGGGCGCATTTTCTATGAACAACGTGACTAGAATGCTGCTAGGGAAGCAATATTTTGGAGCTGAATCGGCGGGTCCACAAGAAGCCATGGAGTTCATGCACGTGACCCATGAGTTATTTAGGCTTTTGGGAGTGATTTATTTGGGGGATTATTTGCCATTTTGGAGATGGATTGACCCTTATGGATGTGAGAAGAAGATGAAGGAGGTGGAGAAAAGAGTAGATGATTTTCACTCTAGGATTATCGAAGAGCACAAAAAGGCTAGGCAGATGAATGGAAAGGAAGTTGGAGAAGATGGAGAGATGGACTTTGTTGATGTTTTGTTGTCACTGCCTGGCATGGATGGAAAAGAACACATGGATGATGTAGAGATCAAAGCTCTAATTCAGGTGATATATGTATAAAATTAATTTATTTTGTATAATAAAAAATACAAAAAGTGAAAATTTATTTTAAATAAATGAAAATTCGATATGCACGAATATTCAGATTAAATTCATTAAAAAAAATGAAGCCCTTCAATTCTCCCTCAAACCCAAGCCTAAATAAATAAGAATATGAGATGCATGAGTATTTCAATTTAGCATTTCGAAATGCTTTTTAACCTTCCATAAATTTGCCACGACTTATGACTAGGACATGATAGCTGCTGCTACAGATACTTCGGCTGTAACCAACGAATGGGCAATGGCAGAGGTGATCAAGCATCCACGTGTACTTCGCAAGTTACAAGAAGAGCTTGATTCCGTCGTGGGTCCCAACAGAATGGTCACAGAATTAGACTTGGTCAATCTCAACTACCTACGCTGCGTTGTACGCGAAACTTTCCGCATGCATCCAGCTGGGCCCTTCTTAATACCGCACGAATCGCTACGTTCCACCACCGTCAACGGCTATCGTATTCCGGCTAGAACGCGCATCTTCATTAACACACATGGATTGGGCCGAAACACCAACGTGTGGGACAATGTGGATGAGTTTCGGCCTGAGAGGCACTGGGTTGGTGATGGAAGCCGAGTTGAGATAAGCCATGGAGCCGATTTCAAGATATTACCATTCAGTGCAGGCAAGAGGAAGTGCCCCGGTGCACCGCTTGGGGTGACTTTGGTGCTCATTGGTTTGGCTCGGCTGTTTCACGCCTTTGATTGGGCTCCACCTAACGGGCTAAAACACGAAGATATTGATACTGCTGAGGTTTATGGCATGACAATGCCCAAAGCCAAGCCATTATTTGCATTGGCCAGGCCACGTTTGGCAGACCATATGTATCACTCATCCTGAACTGCTTACTTCCCCCACCCCCCCACGCCAATTTGAGCATAAACTATTACTATAAAGAGTATGAGCATCAAATCAAATCAATTTACATAATACAGTCTTTAATGGAAATAGAAAGTACACAACATAGATAAGTTGTTGAATTAATTTACCCTTAATTTATCTAGCCATCAAGTTGTTATGTAGCCTATCCCCATTGCATTCAAAGAGAATGAATCCAGCTCTTGACGTGCTTAAGATAAGGGAAGGCCTGAAAACGAATGCATACGGATTGGGCTTTACGATTGGCCCAGCCACTTCTATCAGCCGATTGGGCCCCAAAGTCCTGCACTGTCAAATACGACGTCGTTGGAAAACAATAAGGTATCTTAACCACTGTCTTAGCCCTTTCCCACCGTTGCGAACAGGCTACGCGGCTATCAAAAGTTTTCAGCAAGCAACAAGAACTCGCAGTTACAAACATCAATCTCAAATTCAACAATCTTTGCTCCATTCCATTTCTTGAAAGTGCACATATACGAAACTCTACTTCCACAGTTGTTTTAATTAATGTTACGCATATAAACGGTGAATGCTTGCTTTTGCTATGTGACAGCCACCTGTTCGCTAAAATATCTGAACGGCATCCTGACCTTTAAAGATTGAAATACTTAATTATTCTCCCTTCAACGTTTTTGGCCTTGTGTTATCACAATTATTTGACTGATGACCTTAAGAAAAATTACTGTATTAACTTCATTCTTTTCTTTTCTTTCCCAGAGTATTTTGCATTCTGCCCGTCATGTTTCTGCGGCGCGCTGCAGTGGCATTGCCTTACTCATCAAGCAGGTTTCTTTCCGCTAAATGCACTCATGATGTTGCAATTTCCATTGCAGAGCTGAATAAGGTAAGGTACTTCTTTAATTTGATTTGTTATTTCCTATCTGCAAAGTATGCCCAAATTTTTTAAAGAGAAGTCACTGGATTCATTTTTAATGCTATATGTATGCTAATGCTTGTTCTAGGAAATGGAATCTGTCTTTGGCGAACCTGCTTCCAATGGACTTTTGGGTTCCATCAGTAATGATCACGTGACGCAAGAACCACAGGTCACTTCTGATGGGCTTGCTAGTTCCACTACGAACAAGTGTTTGGCTCAGGATTCTCGACTTGTGTATCTAAAAATGAATCGAAATCATCTCGGGTTGACCCATGTTGACCGTACAGGAGAAGCCCAAATGGTGGATGTGTCTGCAAAAGAAGCCAGTAAGAGAACTGCCATTGCTAGTTGCAAGGTAATTCTAGGGCAGAAGGTGTTTGATATGGTTTTAGCCAACCAGATGGCAAAAGGAGATGTCCTTACTGTGGCCAAAATAGCTGGCATAAATGGAGCAAAGCACACTAGTAGTCTCATCCCACTCTGTCACAACATTACCCTTACTCATGTTCAAGTGGATCTAAAACTTAATTCGAGTAATTACAGTGTGGAAATTGAAGGGGAGGCTGCATCTACTGGGAAAACAGGTGTTGAGATGGAAGCATTGACAGCCGTCACCGCTGCTGCCCTAACAGTGTATGATATGTGCAAGGCAGCATCTAAGGAAATCCGAATAGCAGATATACAGCTTGAGTGCAAAACTGGTGGGAAGAGCGGGGACTGGAATCGATGCATGCCCAAACCAATGGATACATCCATCGAAATTGAGAAAGTGCCAAAACCAGGTTCGTTGAAAATTGAGAAAAAGCCAAAAATACGGAGATTTATCCAATTTACTTTAAGACATGTTGAAGGAGTGAACTTATCTAACGAAATGGTAATAGAGAGAGTAGCATCATGCTTTAATTGTCGATCGATTGTTGTTGCTAACGAGAGGCATGCAGACGGTGGATTCAGTTTTCACGTAGGGGTTTTAACAGTGGATGCCACTGAGCATGATGCAAAAAAGTTACTTAGGTCTAAATTTATAGAATTTGAGAATCCTCGTTTTTTTCTTAAGTTTCATAAAGGATGGGGAAAAATATGTGAAAATGTAACAAATGAAGACAAAAGTCCAAGTGTTTGGGGTGAGTACACTGTGGAACAAATATTGGGGCTAGCTGAAGCCTCTAGAAATCATAAAAAGATGCAGCTCACCAGGAGCAGCAGTTACTGAAGCAACACACTTGTGGAAAGGATGTGGTGCAGTGGTGCGGGGATGTGCAATGTATCTTTCAGCTAAGAATGTAATGCATGTGCTGCAAAATGATGGAGAGGTAAGTGTATGGTGTCTTCATGAAAGACTGAAAATATTTCGCTTTTCTTGTTTTATGACATTTAATGTTTGAATGAAATCTCTGCCGTAAAAAATATTTCTATGAACTGCTACAGCAAATGTTGAGGTTCACCATTTTTTGCTTGCACTATTTGTGCATCATAAAGTGATTGGAACTTGCCTGGAATGGCCAATTTAGATACGGAAGATAGACTACCTGATATCATTTATCACGGTGTTGTAGTTGGCATTTCGCCCTTAATTTGTACCCAACCAAACCTAAGCTGTTCGTTGAATCTTATAAGACCTCTTATCTAATCCTTCATAAAAGAATTCAAATCCACTGTGAAACTGGTTGGAAAATCATGATATGATGAGGGGAGAAAAGGAAACTTCTACTTGTACCGCTGCAAGCCATTGTGTATTGAAATTTAATGAACTCTTGCATAGTATTAATTGGTAATTTTGATCGGTAATTTCTTTGCTTTTTATTTTCTCTGGAAATCTAACATGTTTAAACTTCTTTGATTCTGGTGATGAAGATATTTTACTTGAAATTATTTCGTTTCCCTGTTTCTATAGCCTTGTGACAATGGGAACGGATTTATGTTTTCCATGCCATTAAGAAGTGCCTTCATATGTTTATTTCTTGTTTTTCCTTCTTGTTTGACAAAGTAGTTTGTCATTTCTTAGACTTGAGCATCTAGCTGTGTCCCTTGATTGACTGTACATCCTTGTGAAGATAAGAAACTGGTAGTAAGCTAGAGAGAGGCTTAACTAACTTGTAATTTTGAATTTAATGATATCAGATGGTTCTTGGAGAAAAATGACTTCAGTCCGAAGGTTTTAACCTAGATTGCACGAAAATTTCACCAAGTTGACGTTTGTTCATTTTGAAAATATTTTATTTTCGAAACTTCGTAGATTTGGACACGTTTTCGTAATATAGTAAAATTACAAACTCATTTTCAAATTGGAAACACGTATCCTAAATAAAAAAAAAAAAACAATGAAAATATTTGTAACTAATTAAGAATAAAAAGACTTATTAAAGTCTTAAATAAGAAAGTAATATTAAAACAAACATTAAAAAATCTACTAAATTCCTAAATAAAAAAATAACATCAAAATAAAATTCAAAAGCTATCAAATTCTTAATCTATTTAGGATTAATTATTATTAAGAAATTGTAGATATTTATTTTTCTTTGTTCTTGAAAACTTGATTTGTTATTTTTCTTAATTTTTTATTTTTAATATTTATTGATAGTAAATTATGTTTGAAATAAATAATATTATTAAATATTTAAATAATATTTATAATTTTTTTTATATTTTTAATATTTGTATATTTACCTTTATATTTTTAATATTTTGCATTTTCTCACATGTCCGTTTCTTATATTTTTGATAAATTTCATTTTACCATTTTTATTTCTATATTTGGTCGTTTCTTGTTTCCGTTTCCGTGCACATAAGTTTTTTAACCTGACCCAAAAGCGAGCACTGGGGTTTCTTTATTATTCTTTTGCTGCGACTACATGTCTGTATTGCTTTATGAAGTCTCCTGCCCAACTTTGTTGCCCTTTCCAGGCTATGATATCTCTTTTATTATGCTATTCCTCTTTTGATTTTAAAAAATACCTGCTTAGTGGTTGCCCCACACGGTTTCAAGTTTTTAACTAGTTTCAATAGGAAGACTCGTTTGATATTTTTATGGTCTACTTGGCAGTCAACCTCTTATGAAGTTTTTTTCGTCATGAAGTACGATTACGAGCGTGTTCGGTTACGTGTCCAGTTTCTCAAATGTAATTTTTATTTTCATTGGGCTCACTTTTTATCTCTAATTTACTTAAGAAGCATAACTTTTTTAATTTTTCTAAAGAAATAAAATTAAGTTAAATCCACTTTTCAGTTACTTTTCCCATCATTCAAACCATGCAAAGATTAAACCACAAATTTGTCAGAGAGATATTAAATCTCATTTCTCCACTTGATTTCCCAATACCAAACGATACCCGAATTTATGGAAAGGAAAGTTATGTTCATGGCAGTCACTTATGCTAGGCCGAGCTTACAAGAAGCCCTTTTTTCAGTATGAAGCATGAGGTCTGTTACCCTCTTAAAGGCATGCAACTTCTCGTGGCAGGGCTTCCCTTACCCCTTCGTTTGTTTTCCATTTCCATCTGTTTTTCTTGTTCCGCCCGGACACACAAAGAGTCTATTTTCACCTACTGTGTGCTAGTAACCGTATGCAATTCTGCAAATCTACTTTACATTTTTCTTGTTGAGGGGACCATGACTACGGCCTGCGGCCAATCACACGTGACATTTATTTATCACTTTCTCCTACTTCACATTTCTGTGCAACCAACATTGAAAAATTGGCCTGCAAGATGTGCTGCTTCATTTGATTCCTGTTATGAATCACCTGATTCACCATGTTTACACTAGTTTTGATATCCGGCAGTTCGGAGTGCATCAAAAGCACAATTACACCATTGTGGACCCCGGCTGGCATGTGCTTCCATGATTGATTCAGAAATTGACGTGATTAGCACATTTCACCTTGGTGGTTAATTTTGTGAGGGCTGCTCTTTTGACTAATTGTTCTATAAATGTTAGTATTTATGCTGGCAACCCACTTAACATCCCCGGACCAGGTCTCATCTTTTGTGTGCTATTTTATTAATCTAGTGCCCAATTGATTTAGGACACTCACGCACATGCCCGTACTTTACATCCAGAGTCTGTTCTGTCTCAAGAACACAAAATCAACCTACCTGCCTTGGACGTGCCACGTACCATTGACATGTCAGATAGTAAAAAAATCCACTTGGCCAAAATAAAAACAATTGTCATCACCTATTTTATATGAAAGGAGTAAAGAAGGAAGATCAGAGATCAGGATTTAGGAGATAAGAAGGAAGCTGGAAGCGCATGTAAAACATGACATGCATTACTCTCTTCCTGGTCTTCAAAGACTTCGATGGCTCTATCATCATCATCAAATGAGTCCATGACAATCTGTTTTGCTTTAATTATTGTTAGTATGACAGAAAAAAATCATTCATATGTCACATTATGATAGAACCTGTTAATAATACATAAATGGAACTGTCTACTATTTTAGCTGCTAATTAATTAATTTTATATTAAATAATATTATTTATTTCAAATTAATATATAATAAATATGTCTGAGTCAAAAACAATTTATTAATATTATTTTTAATGATAAATTTATTTTTAATAATTTTGTGTATTCTCATTATAAATTTAAATTTTATTAAAGATTATTTTAATCTATTCATCAATTTCAAAATAAATACATCTCCATAATTCAATATTAAATTTATAATTATATTTTATTAAAACCGATTTATTGTCTTAACTTGCACTAAATTTCTTGTAAAAAAAAAAAAAAACTTGAACTAAATTTCATTTCTCTATTTTATCTATTTTTATAGGGACTGGATGAGTTTCAAGTGCAATTGCGTATTGCTAAAAAGGGAATGTTGCATAGAATTGAAATATGAAACTTCCTATTAGTTTCCTAATACAAGAAAAGAAGATTAGATGCGACAAGATAACATGGGCAACAAATATTGATGGGAAATTAATTTTGATGTGTGAGTAAATGAAACCAACCAATCAAATGATCTGCTCCATTAAAAATAGACCTCCTGTAATGGGATAGATAATCGAAGCGATCGTGGAGTGTCTAATCGTTAATGAGGCAGTCACCATCTATCAATTATCGTACATGCATGCTTTTATAATCTCAAACTGTTGAAAATTTTATAATTATTAGTTGACCAACAAAAATCTGTTGAAAATTTTACAATTATTAGTTGATCAAAAATAAAACTGTTGCAAATTTTACTAAAAAAGCAGCTCATGTCTACTCAATTATGATCCCCTCACAGCAGGGCTAATCATAACTATCCAAAGCAATGCTAAAGTAACAAATTACTTGTGTTAATCTGATTGAACCGTGCAAGAGATTTTTGGCCAAAAATTGGAAAGTGAAACTGGTGCATGCCTACCATGAGTGTAATTCTGTCGCTGATGGCTTGACAAATCATGCAGCAAATGCTCTCAAAAGTCTTCAGGAGCTAGATCACCCTACTAGTGGAACCATTTTTGTACTTCTTAATTGCTAATAGGGTTGAGGCTGCTTGATTCACTGATTTTTCTACGTGGTTTGAGCTCTTAAGCTCCCCCCTCCCTTCCTCTCTAACTTAAAAACTAATGAATTATTTGCATGCATTAATTAAAATTTAAAAGTGGGTGGTCAATTATACGATGGGCATAACCCTTAATTTTACTCTTCATAATAAATAATGCCTATTATGTATACCGGAAAAATAATTAAAAGATTTCAAATTAAAGACATAATATGACGTAATGAATTAGATTTAATATTAATACGGTCGAATTTTATTTAAGTAATTTTAATTTTAATTTAGTGTTGCATTTGAAATACTAGTTACTAATTGACTATATTTTTTTCTTATCTGTTTATAGATTCAACAATAGTTTAAAGGTTGATTTATTCAGAATTTTCATATCTGTCCTTATTTTCAATCTTTGATTAAACTAAAGGTTTTTAATTTTTCATTATAGATTCATCAAAAAAATTTAAAGGCAATCATCATATTTTGTAAATATTTTCAATGTATTAGAAGAATATTAAATTGAACTTGAATATGATTGAAGGAAGTTGAGTGGAAATGAAAATGTTTTTACTAGTATTATTTTTTTTTATTGTGTTCAAACATGATAAACTCTGATTTGGGTTCCTGCTTTAAATTATTGTAGTAGTTTAAACACAATATATTTGTATATATCTAACCTGTATTTGTTGACGAAGACAGGAAAGTGCAACAAAGCAAAAGACTGCTTTAGAAATGATTTGGTTAATTTGACACTTGTATGTAAACGAAAGAATAAAAATACATGGGGCCATATGCGAATTACAAATGCATGTGGCACAATTATAGGTTATAATAGGAAAATTGATTTATTTTTTTTGGTCATAGTACAACGGGGAGAGAGAGATTTAAATTATAGACCCATAAATTCTTAGTGATATATATAATCATTTAAATCAACTTTAGAGCGTGAAAAATAATTTATAATCCATTTTTTAATAGGATGGATAAATTGATAATGGTTAACGAGTGATATGGAGTTGTAGCTATTATTATTATTTTTAAAATTAGATGGATTTAAAATTTAAATAGTAAAAAAAATACAAAATTAGACAAGATAATATAATTCAATTATCGATTTAACTGAATAGAATTGGTTCTATTTAAACAGCACTATTTTGTGCTGAAAAGTAAAAAATAGGCAGCTTCTCAAGCGTAATTTATCATCTATTCCTTCTAATTTTTAAATGAAACCACCCAAACTATGTTCAATCATACTTAATGCCCTTTTTTTTCTTTGAATCGTTGCTGTAGAATTTCATCGTGAAGACGATAGTCTATCAAAACTCAATTCCATTTCAATACTTACCTTGGTCTATCAAAATCGAAAACAAAGTCGGTTGGTTTTATTCTTGAGTGTGATCTTATAATTTATGTTTTTCTTATTTACTCGTTTTTATAAAATTAGATATATAATTCCATACCTTATTTGTGTAATTAATGAGAAATTGTTACAAGAGGGTGATGAAAGACAATAATCGATTTATCTGAAAAATGAAGGCACTAGGTGATGAAAGCCAAGAATCGATTTATTTGAAAAATGAAGGTATTAATTGCTACTAAATCTCTTTGTGTCATGATTTTTTTTTGGTTGTTGACTATCACTTTTTTGGTTGTTATTATAATTTTAAGAGAAAATATTTGCTGAAATTATTTTTATTGGTTCCTTTTGCTTGTAGAGGTATTTGAGAATTAGAATGGAAGCTATTTGATTATTTATTGCATATTTTATTAAAAATATTTGATTGCTTTTCTATTTAAATTTTTATTATATTTTTTTATTAAAATATACAATATATTATAAAAAAATATTAATCTAAATCAATTAAATTAATCAATTTAAAAATTTAAACATAAAATTGATTTAATTATTCATTGAATTTTAAAAATATTGATTGTTCCCACATTGCATTATCTAAGGGCTTGTATGAGAATTAGTTAAAGAAAATTAAATAATGAAATGTAAATGGAGATTAAATTTGTTTTTTGAATTTTTATACTATGAAAATTAAAAGTTTACTCTTATTTACTTTTAAATATATTTTTTGGCTCAAAATCAAGAGTTAAATAATGAAATGAAAAAATTTTAAATAATTTATATTCATTAACTTAAAAAAAATTAAATAATATGAAGTTAATTTTATTTACATTATTCCGAATAAATTAAAAAAACCATAGCCCTAGTCATCTTTCTTTTCTTTGTACCCAACCCTTGTTTTTAAGTATTTTGTACCAGCGAAAAATTCATTTTCCTTCGTTTGTTTTATTTTTTTAATAAATTCAGTTATTTTACTTTATTTATTAATTTTTTATTTTATTTGTCTCTCTTTGAGAGTTTTATTTTTTAGCAGTGTTATTTTTAAGAATTTTTTACTTTTTTTTTAAAGAATTTTATTGATTTAAAATTGATTGTTTAATAATATATATATATATATATATTAATATATTATTGAATATCATTTTTTAAATATATTATGGTATAATATATGAATTTTAATTCATATTCTGCTATAACACTATATTTAATGAAAATCTCTATTTTTGATAAAAAAGTTGAATTAATGTATAATAATTAGTAGTGTTACAACTCGATATTGTATTGACACTTTAAATTATAAAATTAATTTTCTTAAATATTGTATAATTATTTATAATTAAAAATATCTTTTATTATTCTTAAAAAAACTGATTTCATTATTCTAAAAAACTAATTTTATTTATATTTTTAATTATTTTTTAAGTTTTCTTTTTATTAAAAAAAATCCATACAATACCTAAAATATATAGAAAGCAGGTAGGCGGTCTAAGTATAACTTCACTTCGGCCGTGTAGGTCACCACCAACTCCTAATTGTGCATTAAATCACGGCAATTAATCCCACGCCCCACCTTCAACCAACATAACTTTGGGATATTTGTCCTCCCACTAGTGGCATTTTCGTCATCTTATTCTCCCATTTCGCTCTTCCCAAAATAATAAAAATATTAAGCTTCTTCTATCTGTTGCATAATTTAAAATTTTATTTCAATGTGAAAAAAAATTGTTAAAAATGAGAAAATAAAATAAAAAATATTCCCTCTTTCCACAAAGTTAGTCCACGTTCTTTTTCATATATATTAAAAAATATTATTTACATAATTAAATTAGTTAATTTTATATATATTTTATCAATATACTCTATACTATTATTAAATAGATAAATATAAATATTAATAAAATATTTTTTAAAAAATTAATCACTCCTTAATAAATTTAAAAATAATAATTTTTTTTGAATTAATCACTCTTTAATAAATAAATATAGATATTTAGTGTTTTAAAATAATTAAATAATTATTATAATTTTTAAATAATTTATTATAAAAAATAAATAAAACTAAAATAGTAACGGAATAGTTTAACATACTATAAAAAAAGAAAATGAATTATTTTTGTAAGACAAAAGCACTGGGGCTAATATAAAATAAAATAATAAATTACGAATTTTTTTGATACACGCCAAGACATTAAAATTAGCCTCAACCAAATGTAGCAAATGTTGCCATGCATATGCGATGTCTAGGAAAAAAAGCCATTTAGGCTCCTTTTTTGTGTTTAAAAAATTAATTAATATTTTTCTGATTAATATAAAATTAATTATTTTTTAAAATGATTATTTCTTTTCAAAAAATAAATTTCGCAAAACAATCTTATATATAAAAAATGTATATTAACATTGTCTACATTTCATTTTTTGACATAAAATAGTTTCTAGTGTGTTAATTTGGAAAAACAACTCAGCAAGGAAAAAGTTTATATAATATATATATATATATATATATTATTTTATATATCTAATTGATATAATAATTATTTCAAAAATATAATTACTTTTTATTTGAAGACAAATATAATGATAAATTTTATAATGATCAATAATTATTATAAATTTTTAAATAAAAACTAATAATATACAATTTTATTTTTTTGATCAGAATAATATACATTGTATGCATTGCACAAAGCCGTCCTTCAATTCTTAAAAAAAAAAAAACCATCCTTCAATTCTTCTTTTTTAAAAAAACCGTCCTTCAAGAATGAATAATGACGCTATTTCTACCCGAAAACAAACGACAATTTTTTTTTAAAGGAAAAAACTTAAAAGTAATAAAAACCGCTTTAACTCGACTCTCCTGCTTACTCTCTTTTCACTTATTTATACTCCCACTTCTGCAATGCTACTGTGTCCCTCGCTTCACTTCCTTCCTTTATCCATGGCCGGAACATCACTAAACAGAGCCTTTCTCTTATTTTCCTTCTCAGTTTTCCTTTCCCTTTCCACGACCATCTCATCCCCACTCAACTACCAAACCCTAGTCCTCAATCCCCTGCCTAGCCTCCCAACCCTCTCATGGCCCGACTCCGACACCGACTGGGACTCTGACTCGGAAACCCTAAGCTCATCCGCAACAGACTCCACTACCACCTTCTCCTTCCCGTTTCACCACATAGACGCATTGTCTTTGAACAGCACTCCACAACAACTCTTCGCCAACAGGCTCCAGCGCGACGCATCACGTGCAGAAGCTCTCTTCTCCCTCGCTGCCTCTCCCGGTGGGCGCCTGGGAACTGGATTTAGCAGCTCCGTGATATCCGGCCTGGCTCAAGGTAGCGGCGAGTACTTTACGCGCATAGGCGTAGGTACACCTCCTAGGTACGTCTACATGGTATTGGACACCGGAAGCGATATCATTTGGATCCAGTGCGCTCCCTGTAAGAGATGCTACTCTCAATCAGACCCCGTTTTCGACCCCCGTAAGTCCAGATCTTTTGCCGGGATTCTCTGTGGGTCCCCCTTGTGTCACAGGCTCGAATCACCTGGCTGCAACACACAAAAACAGACTTGTATGTACCAAGTTTCCTACGGTGACGGTTCTTTCACTTTCGGTGACTTCTCCACTGAAACGCTGACATTTCGCCACTCTAGAGTTGCACGAGTGGCGCTCGGATGCGGTCACGATAATGAAGGATTATTCCTTGGTGCTGCTGGCTTGTTAGGACTTGGCCGTGGGAGGTTATCATTTCCTTCTCAAACTGGTCGCCGGTTCAACCGGAAATTCTCCTACTGTTTGGTAGACCGGTCCGCTTCTTCTAAACCGTCTTCCATGGTTTTTGGTGATGCGGCTGTGTCTCGAACTGCACGGTTCACTCCGTTGATCTCAAACCCTAAGCTGGACACGTTTTACTACGTTGAACTCCTCGGGATTAGTGTGGGTGGGGCACGTGTCCCCGGCATCACTGCATCTCTGTTCAAACTGGACCAGACTGGGAACGGTGGGGTGATTATTGATTCGGGGACGTCAGTTACCCGTTTGACCCGACGCGCTTACATTGCCCTTCGAGATGCCTTCCGGATCGGGGCTTCGAATTTGACTAGGGCACCGGAGTTCTCCCTATTTGACACGTGCTTCGATTTGTCTGGGAAGACGGAGGTGAAAGTTCCAACAGTTGTGCTGCATTTTCGCGGTGCTGACGTGTCGTTGCCGGCATCGAATTATTTGATTCCTGTGGATAGTAGTGGCAGCTTCTGCTTTGCGTTTGCGGGTACGATGAGCGGGTTGTCGATAATAGGGAATATCCAGCAACAAGGGTTCAGGGTCGTATATGATTTGGCGGGTTCACGGGTCGGGTTCGCTCCACGTGGATGCGCGTAATGAGCGGTCGTTTGGGTGGTAAGGGATATAGCTCTTTCCCTGCTTTTTTTTTTTTTTGGGAATATTTTTTTTTTCTTTTGGTTGTTGGTTCTGGAAAAAGATTTTATCTTTGGTGCTGATGCATAGAGCAAGAAAGAGGAGAGGAGGGAGGAAAGGAGGGACTGTAGGATTTGGAATTAATATGTCCACTTGTTGTTGTATTAACTTGTCAAAATTGTAACTGAAAAAAAGGGTAAAGTCCTTGTATTCATGTGGTTTTAGGTGATTGCATAAGGATTAAACCTCAATTATTAGAAAAAATAATTACGTATAATTAAGTTACTCTTTTATTAAAATACTTGGAATATCATTCTATTAATTTTTCTCTTACATGAACAAAGACAAAATTTTTTAAAAAAAGTTAATACTGCTAAATTATTTAAAACAATTGATGCATTAAAATGAATAAATAAATAACAGATCAAAAGAAACGGAGTATGAGTTCCAGTTTAGCTTAAATTCATATTACTAAGAACTAACATAAGAGAAGTGGTTTCTAATTGAAAAAAAAAAATTGAATGTGTTAATTGGTATATGCTAAATCCAGCTGGTGAAACAATGTCGTGATATCTTCTCCATTTTCATGGCTATACATTTGTATTGGGTTCGCAATTTGTGTGTAGAATCATAGATCCATGAGCATGTTCTCTGATTTTGAGGGGTAAATTAAAAGAAATATATATTTTTTTAATTATGAGTTTTGAGGTTGAAAAATTGATCGTAAAATAAATTAATATGGTGAAAATTTTGTTAATTTTTATTAGTAAAATTTATATTTTAAATTTTTTTTTTTTTACTTCAGAATTAGATTTTTTTAAGTAGCAATGCAGAACTCACTCAGTATAAAACAGGTAGATTTGCTTGATAAAGAAATAACAGGGAGGAAATCTAATATTTAGAGGCGAATTTGTTTTGTATATATTGAGAGTATCTTTTGATCTAATGATCCAATTTGTCATTATAATTTATATCTACAAGCGAACCGTATGAGAGAGATTATGTGGGGTAATCTATCTCAGTTCGAAGGCTTATTGTGTTGTGCAAATTAATACGTTAAAATTTATTGTTGGAATTAGCTGAATGTTAGGTTAGTGCATTAACTGTAGGGCCTATTTCAGTTTGACATACTGTAGGTAGTTAGCAGAGTGAATATAAAATTAATCACATGGTTCCAATACAGTATTTGTACCATTTGTTGATTCTTGAATTTAAAAAGGGAAGTTGCTTCTTATAATGTGATGCATGTCTGTATTTTTCATGTTTTCGAGTTTTCTATAATTTTTTTTTTCTCAGGCGAAAGCTGTCAATGTTTTCTTTGTTTTGAGATAATGAGAATGAAAATATCTGATGCAATCTTGAGTTAATTGGTTGGTCGTCGCTAATTTATGCTGATTTCTGATGGAGGCATTGAAGGAAAGTAGCTGAAGCTAAGGTGAAGATTTTTTGGGTTTTGTTGAAATTAGTGGATGGCCTGGGAAATTTTGCTTATAAACACTTTGTTGGATAATTAGTTTTCCAATTTGAATGCTATCTGGCTTGAGCTTCGAGCAATATTGGTTGTAATAGTGAAGAAAGTTTGTACCTTTTTTTTTTTTCAATCAACAATTACAATGGGAGAGGGGAGATTTGAGCTCAAGATCTAAAGCTCTCAATCACAGAAACAGTAGGTGTGTAAGAAAGTTTGTACCATCAGACTACCCCTAGGTGTGGAAGAAAGTTTGTTCTTTCCTTAGGCCTAGTTGGATATCATTTTATGTTTTCTGTTTCTGAAAAATAAAAGGCAAGATTTTGAAAATCAAAATTTTTGACTTTGTATCTTATATTTCCAAAATGTTTATTAACAAATATAAAAAAGAATGAGAGATAGTATTTATAAAAGTGTTTTTCAGTTTTTTTAATTTAAAATAACAAATAAAAACTGTAATATTTCTAAGTGCACTTTGAGGTTTTTTATTGGATTTTTGGGACTAATATTCAAAGATATTTAATATTTTAAATGTTGTAGATCAACGTGAGAGGAGGATTTCAACATTGTCTGAAAGGAATTTAATTTTGATTGATCTGTGAGCTGATTTTAAAATATTTTTTTTTATCATAAACACTATAAATAATGATTTGCTTATTTAAGATAGGAGTTGATTGATTAATGCTTGCAAGATATAGGCTATGTTTTTGTATAGAATGTTTGGTGCATAAGCAGAGTTTTTTTTTTTTTTTGGGTTAAGGAAATAAACTTTTGCATCAGGTATTACAAGTGTGTTGCTTTATATATATTCGCTTGCCAGGAATTGTAAGTTTTAACTTATTTTTTTATAGTATTATTGTGTAAAATTTTGAATGATGTGTGTAATTTATTAATTATTTATAATAATTTTGTTAAAAATAAAATTTATTTTAAAATGATAAATAATTATATATAAATAAAATAATTATTAAAAAATATATTAATTGTAGTAGTATAATATAATATTGTATGTGATTGTAGTATTTACCCTGTTTATTTTTTTCTTTCTAATTTTCTCTTGAGAAAGTAGAAATTTCCAACCCTTTAACTTCCCTAGAGTAGGCAAGTCCACTTTCGAGGAAAAACTTTTCCTACCAGCCTAACAACCCATTGGATCTATATAAGCTTTGTCTACCACCTTTGCAGTAGAAGTGTAAAACCACTACGCTGTACACCAATCAACAAGAGAAGAAGA
>CATIWR010320598.1:0-13581 GCA_949677035.1 Omphalea diandra | reverse complement strand
CAACTTCTTCATTTCTTCTTGAGAGATTGATTCAATTCTGCAACAACAACACTTATTTGAAATATTAGTGATGATCAATTTACTTTGTCAAGATCAAAAGAGGTTCTAAACCTAGGATTGATTATCCTAGTTCAACATATAAGGAGTATCTAGGAATTAGGAGATGGATTGAAGTGCTTAAGGAGTGAAGAAGAGGGACTAAAAGAGGAAAAGTGGCCTTCCAACCAATAGAAATGAAGCACCATGATTTTATATTATTATAATAAGTTTATATGAGCATATGCACTAGGTCAAATCCAAACTGAGATGATCTCAGTCTTCTGTTTTCTTCTATTTTGATGGCTTTATGTTATGATTTTGATAGAGTGCAAAATATGAAACTTGTAGGTTATATTCGCTCTAAATACCTATCAAGTAATTTTGATTAATTTGTTGTGTGGAAAGAGATATGGCTCATTGATTGGGACTGACTCTGTACCCAAATGACATACCACGTTTCTTTTAATTTGGTTTTCTAGGAATTTGATGGCCATATATTCAGAATTTGATGATTGTACAAACTTGAAAGTTGTACATTTATGTATGATCTATGGACCTGTGGAATATTGAATCTAGATCCAGCATGGTTGTTGAGATATTGTACCTTTATCATGACTGGTTATCATCATGTTATGAACCTACTTGCCCTAAGATTGGTCTTTTGTTTTGGTAACCTTATAGACTGAACTAGATAATGAGTAAAACATGAAAAATGTTCATTTATATATTTTGTAACTGATGGTAGAATATTATTGCAATTTCACTAGTACAATTGGAGATACACCTAAGAGAGTAAGACCTATTCAGACTGAGAGGACACTGCAATAGGGCAACATTTAAGAATTCACCACATTTTGTGTGTGCCTGATAGTAGCCTGAAAATTTGAATATGTTGTCCCATTATATGTCTAGTTTGTTTGAAAAAATGAATCAAGCCATTTGGATAAGTATATTGGGAGTTATTGTTGTGACAGTGTAGCAAGCTCAAGCTGCCATATAAGGAAAATATGTATAAACACTAGGTACACTTGCATGAATCATGTCATAACTGTATACCAAATATTCATAATCATTTTGATATACTTATACCCATGTATGTATCAAATGTTAGGATCTCAATACTTTGAAGAAGCCTTACCATAAAGGTTGGTCACATCAAAAGGTGAGTAGCAACAATAATTGGATTCAATGGGTGTGTGTGATAATTGTATGATATGATTATGTTCTATTACATGTATATATGATTGACCTGTTACATGTTACATGAAAATATAAGTCAAGTGAGAATGATTTAATTGTTACATGTTACATGGGAATAATATGATTATGTTATGTTACATGTATATATGATTGAATTGTTGCATGTTACATGGGAATATAGGCCAAATGGGAATTAAATGCTCTTTATGATTACTTGGCATATCATTTGTGTATAAGCACTTGCATATGGAACTAAAAAGGGCGTTGTGACCGACTTGTCAAACACTTGCAAATCACAGGAAGATGGAACAATAGGTCCCAAATCATATGTCAAATGAATTACAGGAAGATGGACCAATAGGTCCCAAATCATATGTTAAATGAATTATAGGAAGATGGACCAATAGGTCCCAAATCATATGTTACATGAATCACATGAATATCCTGGGAGCAATGTTTGCCTTGCTCAGTCACGACCAAAACAAAGCTATTGCATTTGCACTTGCATAGTCAATTATTATACTTGCAATATATCTTGATGATATTTGATTATAGATCATGCCATGAGAATTTGATTATTGTTTTTATTTACTAAGTCACGACTCACCAAATCGCAATTATTTTTCAGATACTGAGGCATAGACTTTGGACACTTTGGTGCATAAAGACACATGGAACATAGGTCATCAGCTAAATTCCAACTCTTTTCCCTTGTGTCATGTACATGCATTTGATAGGAACTAGTTATGGTCACTGGTCCTGACATTAGTTAACACATGTGTACATTAAATACATATGATATTATATATGTATTATGAATAAACCTTAATGTGTATACATTTCTGAACATGAAATGCCATGATTTGTAACTAAAGACGATAGTTACAGTTGGTGGTATTAGAGGATTTAAGCACACGTGCAAATCCTAGTGTGTATGACATCGCGGGGCGGATGGGCAAATCCCGAATGTTGAGTGCTCTGATAGGTACCAGCTGTAACCATGTTGTGATGTTACAATTTATGGTATTAAAGCTGATTTACAAATGAGAACAATGGATATCACAGTTATTGGTTTGACAAATGAATTTAGATGTTATAGTTTTGGTATCAGAGATGGCTCAAGCATACGCTGGGCAGACGTGCAAATCCCAGTGTGTATGACATCACGAGGCTGATGGGCAAATCCCGGATGTTGGTGCTATGATAGGTACCGATTGTAGCATTACAGATTGCGGTAGAAAAAAAATGCTAACATTCAGTGGTATCACATCAAATATGAATACGATGTTACATTTATTAGTATCAGAGCAATATAAGTTCTATAAAATGAAAATGTCATTACAATTGATCAAATGATTCACTTGTTATATGTTGGTTAGCAAAATCAAATGTCACTTGAATCATATGAATTCCTGGGTGTAGTGTTTGCCTTGCAAGGTTATTACAAAATCAATCTATTACATTTGTACTAATATAGTCAATTCATATACTTGTAATGTATTCTGACGATATTTGATTGTTGATTGTGCCATAAGAGTCTGATTATTGTTATTATTCATTGAGTCTCGACTCACCAAATCGTAATTATATTTTTCATATACTAAAGCATAGGTTTGGATAGTTTAAAGCATAAAGCTTTGCATATAGACACAGGTAGCACAGGTCATTGGTTGAATTCCAACTCTCTCTCTCTCTCTCTCCTCATGTCATGTACATATACCTAAATAGGAATCAGTTTGTGGCCATTAGCGTTGAACATTAGTTAACATATATGTACATTAAATACTTGTTGGATTATATAGGTATGATGAATCAACCTTTATGCATATATATTTTTGGACATGAATGTCATGATTATTAAATGAAAATGGTTGTCACAAAATTCCTATTTTATGGCCATAAAATTCTTAAACAACAGAACTAAGAGATTAAATTGATTTCATCAAGCTTAGGATCAGTCACAATCGAAGAGCAATATCTCTTTCCACAAACAAAAAAAATTAAGTAAAATTGTTCTATAGGAATTAGAAGGGATATAATACTACAAATTTCATATTTTTCACTTTGTCAAAATCAGCATATAAGGTCATCAAAATATATGAAAATAGTCAGACTGAGGAGATTTTGGTAGATTGTGAATCAGCCCCAATGAATGAGCTAATAGCTATTCACACACGCTATACTAAGCAAAACTGTTTCACATACATTTAGATAGGTCATAAAGCTACAAATTTCATGGTTTACACTTTTCCTAATTCCTCTTTTATTGTTATGAAATCATGGTTACAAAAATTTGCTCTAACAATAAAACCAACATAATCAGCTTTTGTTTCTCTTGAGCTTCAATTTCCATACATGAGCTCTACCTCAAATACTTCATGATTCTTACTAATTATGCATGTTTATGATGTTGTGAGGGAGAAATTTCATATGGGAAGAAGATAAGATCACTCACCTCTTTTGCTAAAAGTATAAAAGCTTAGGGTTCCTTTATAGGTAGCTCACTTTTTCTCCTTCTCCCTCTTCTTCTTCTTCCTCTTCTTCTTTTCTTTCTTCTTTAGCTTTTTCTTTCTTTTGCTACAACTTATGTTTTTGCCTCTCTAATTTGCTCATAAAGGATGAGAAATTCAATTGTATACCTACTTTCATAAGGCAAAATCATGGTGTCTCACTACCATTGCTTGGAAGTTCCATTTTCCTTTTTTATTCCTTTTTTACTCATTTTATCACCTTTATCCATCTACTAATCCTTGTATGCTCCTTATACTTCTAAATAAGATTTAAAACACCAATATTTATGATAATATAATATGCACACAATATATGATAATTTTTCATATAACTATGCAAACATCATATATATGTTCAAGTACCCTAAATGTAATGGTGTGAGTATCTTCATCATGTTTATCAAATTCACATATCTAAATGATCATTTATCCTATACATATGTTCATATAGGATTGCAAATGATTTATGAAATGAATATGTTTATGTAAGAGTGCTAATGAATAAGGATAGAGATGTTACACCTTTACCCACTGTGCCAATTACTCTACTCTAACCTTTTAAGCCTTCAAAACCACCATAGCTACCTCTACCAAATATTATTAATGTTAATAATTTAAGCTAGCTTTTACCTTTGCCTAATTACCAACACCTATTTGAAATCCTGATACATCAGATGATGTAAAACTACCTCTTTCTGATGTCCTATTTGACTCTGTACTCCAAACTGCATAACTTATCTTCCTTTCAGCCTCAATTGCATTCCTCTATTAGATCAACCCCTCAGCTCAAATAGTTCCTCCTTATGTTGTAGTATAATTGACTAGCTTGACTACTAATTGATCTAAAATTTCTAACCTTAGTCCCTTCTGAAACTTTAGCTCTCTAATTCCTTAATAGCCATAAACTATAGGTATATCTCGAAAGTTTAACAAAATGTACCTCTTAATCGACCATTATCATATCATTCGACTTCAATTGGAAAAACTCCATCTTCTTCTTATCTAAATATATTAATGGTATGTATTTATTTGCAAACCCCCTTGGAAAATCATACAAAGTGAAGTCATTGATTTAGCAATGCTACCTGAAATAGTCTCCCACCAAACTAAGGCATTCATTTGAAGCAAATATATTGCATACTTCAACTTTTGCTTTATAATGCATTTAAGCCTATTTAAGATTCTCTCAATTGTTTTAAGCTATCCTCATCTTCAAAAGGATTTGTAATGCCCTCAATGTCAGTTGTCCCTTATTTCCTCAATCTATCATAATTTTTGTCTATAATAGGTCATATATGTGTATGTGCCACAAATCTCTACATCATCCAAGTAAACTGTATGATATCTTAGTTTACACTTATAGTTGGATTATTTCCTAAAAACTCAATATTCTTTACAACATGTTTAACATGCTCATATGCATGAATAGACTCAATAAACTCATCCCTAAACTTAGAGCAAGTATGAACTCTATAAGGTACATCCATACTCCTATTTGTTAATGCATATAAGTATTAACACAATGCATATATCATATACCACATATTCACATTGCACATATCTATAAAACCATTTGCCACTCTGCTACCACTAACTGTGGCATCCCATTTCATATATTTTTCTTTATTTAACTTTGTTATGTTTATTAAATAGCTTGAGTTATTAATCCATTCTTAACAATCATTTCCAAATCATATGTGTTAATTTATTCATAGAGTATGAAGTACTAAAGTGACATAACATCATTAAAAGTCTCTTATGCCATCCCATTATCATTAAAGTACCCTTCTTCATTTGTTTCGCTTGTATTACAATATAGTAAATATTTATATCAAAACATGAATGACTAAAAAACTAGAACACTAAAAACTGAATATTGGCCTAACCTCTATCAAACTGCTGGACAGTAATTTCAAAATGCAAACTATATACAATCTCTATTCTACTTTTCCTAAAAGAAAATTATATTCAAAGGAATGAGCTTGCATACTCAGTAAGTAAATAATTAATGATAATCATAATTAACACAATAAGTTTTTAAATATAAATAAATCATCATCAAATACATGTGCGTAATAGAGAATTTATAAACCTTATTGCCACATAGGTTATCAAATATTATTGCCACACATATTATCATATGTTGTTACTAGAGAGACTATCATATGTGGTTGCCACATAGGCTATCATATGTTATTGCCATATAGGCTATAAGATGTCATTGCCTCACAGGTTACAACATGTCATTGCCACACAGGTTAATCTTATTTAATTCGAGTGACACATAGTCTATCATACATTATTGTCACACTAGCTATAGGAAATCATTACCACATAGACCAATCTTATTTCATTTGAATGCCACACAGGGTATCAAATGTTGTTGACATATAAGTTGGTTTTATTTTATTCAAATGCCACATAAGCTATGTAGTTCTATTTAGTTGTCATATAAGCTGTGTAGTTCTATTTAGTTGCCACAAAAGCTATTCTTTTCTCATTGCTAACTCATGTTAAATCAAGTAATAATCTTTCCATAGTTCATTTATCAATCCCATAAAATTCTATCAATATAACAAGTAATAACTATCATAAATATTGGAAATCATATTGCAAATATACTTTAATTCTCAAGTCATAATCTATCAAAATTGAATCAACATAAATAATTCCAAAATTTGACAATCATTTTGCCAAAATATCCATTTATATCATCTTACTAAATCACCTTTCATTCATAATATAAGTTAATAACATTTAACCAATATAAGTTCAATCAGCTTTTAATCAAAATATAAGTTCATAACATTTAACTAATCTCATGTATTGTATCATTAGCTATCTAATTACCTCTTTCTTTAAACCATTAACCTATAGACTGGCTAGGCTTATTCTTAATATTATCTTTAGCACCTTGAGGACATATTTCAATACACTCAATCAATTCATGATGATAAAGTAAGATTTTTATATTTTTATACATGTGTGCTCTAGTAAAAACATCATGACCTTAGAAGACTCTTTTTGTAATTACTTTTTCCCTTACACATTTAAATGACCAAATTCCTTTTCCTACTTAAACTATACATATATGGATACAAATATCCAAAATTGAGCCAAAAAATAAGCGTTACACATTTTATGGTGAATTTTATAAATTTGCCTTATTCCTATTGTAATTATATGTTGACTATATTGTAAACTTAGATATATCTCAAAATGAAGATGTCCAATTGAAAAACTACTTTAGTGAAAATTAGTTAGTATATAAGTGAACTTTTTACATGTTTTACACCATTAATTTAGACTATAAGATCCTCAAAATAAATGGGCAATATTAAAATTTGTCTACATGAGAAGTTTTAGGATTAATCCTAATCAAAGTTCAATATCTCTTCACACATAATATATTTAGCAAAATTGTTTTACAAGAATTTAGATGAGACATAAATCTACAAATTTGTTGTTTTCAACTTCACCTAATTCCCCTTATGAGGCCACAAAATTCTTGAAAAAAAATATAGAGTAGGCAGATTTCAACAGGAATTAGTCATAAATCAAGGAGAAATATCTCTTTACCCATAACTTATTTAGCAAAACTATTTTGCATGCATTTATGTAAAGCATTGACCTACAAATTTCATGTCTTCTCACTTTACTTAATTCCTCTTCAAGGGTTATGAAATTGTGGGTGTAACAGCCCACCCATGTAACAAAATAAAAATGAATTCAATTAACATTCACTCTCAATTGCTTCTCGCACATGAATCTCAGGTATAATTACTTTATAATTCCCATTAATTGTTCATAATTAACATTGCATGAATGAGAAATTTCATAGGGAAACAAATATGAAATCACATACCCTTTTTTTCAAAGCTAGAAAATGTTAAGATTCCTTCCCAGTTAAATTGTTCTTTTTCCTTTTTCTCCTTCTTCTTCTTATTCTTCTTTATTAATTTCCTTATTTATTTATATGCTCTCCCTTTTTCTATTGTAACCTTCCTTTTTTTTTTTTTACCTCTCTTATCATCCCCTAATAGAAGATAATTCCAATTTTTATTCTTATTCTAATAAGATAAAATATTGGTGGCTTATTCCTATTGGTTAAAAGTTTAACTTTTCTATTTTAATCCCTTTTCTTCATTCCTTCATCATAACTCTTTTTGCATTTAATAAGTTCCAATATACCCTATATAATTTATAATGATATTCATACCACATATGACAATTTATTATGCAATTATGCAAACATTATATCCACATTCAAATGCCTCAAATGTAATGATGTAAATGTTATTGTCATGCTTATGCCATGTGGTGCACATATGCAAATTTAACAAAATTAAACTGCATATGAATTAGGTTGAGGATGTTGCAACATTACTAACTTGTAAACCAATGGACTAAATTTTTCTAAGATCTCATATGGCCTTATATATCGATGACTTACTTTTCCCTTTTTGCCAAATCAAATTATTTCATTTCATGGTGAAACTCAAAGGAACACGTTATCTCACACTTTATATTCCATATCTCTTTTGCGTTGGTCTGTATAACTCTTTTGCTTATCGTATGCTTATTTAAGTTTGCTATTGATTACATTTACCTTGTCCATAATGTTTTGCATTAGTTATAGCCCTTATGAAATACACATCCCTTCTTCATCATAATAGATAGGTCTTTGATATTTTATTCCATATGGTGCTTCATATGGTACCATATGTATACTACTATGGTGACGATTATTATAAGCAAATTCAATAAATGCAATATATTCATCCTATATGCCTTTGAGCTCTATTGCACAAGCTCAAAGCATGCTTTAAATGTCTAGATTGTCCTTTATGATTGACCATCAATGTGAGGATGATAAGTAGTACTAAAACTCAATCTAGTACTCAAGGCTCATTGCAAACTCACCTAAAATTAAGATGCAAATCACATATTGATATTTAACACAATAAACACTAACACACTATGTAATATAACAATTTCATCCCATATTTCCTAGCCAAGTACTTTAGTGAACTACCCTATTAAATAGGTAAAAAGTAAACTGACTTAGTTAATCGATCAATGATCAACCATATAGCATCATTCTTCTTTAGATTTCTTAGTAACCCATGCACAAAATCTATAGTTATTCTATAATGCCTACAACTTGGTTCTCAGGGGTCTCTTATAAATGAGGACTCCTTCATTCAAGTGACGATCATGAAGAGGCTAAATTTAATGAATTGGTAGTGATTTTAATGAAATAATGATGAATAATTAAGATATAGCAAGTTATAAACAGTGACTAAGAGATATGAAAGTGAAAGATACTTAGTCATAAGGAGCAATTAAATGTAAGTAATGATGCATAAGTATGCATATGTAAGAAATAATGATTAATGAACATGAATGAGTGATAGAATTAGAGGTTTAATAATGATGAATATGTCAATATTGTATATGGAAGAAAGTTATGTTAAAGTACATGTCGAAAAAAATAATAATATGTATTAAGGTATGTATGTGTGCTTAATGTGTGATAAAATGACATTTTAATGAATTTTTTAGATGCGCTTTAGATGCCTAAAGTTGGTAATTGAAGTGTTTTTGAGGAAGGAAGGAAGACTGTGATAGTTTCATGGCTGCCCTTTTTGATGTCGTTGCTTATGCTTGTTTAATGTATGTCTAATTGGTATGCCTAAGTACATTTAAATGATATCATAATTATGTGTTTTAGATGAAATATAGATGTATATATTTGGCATTTGAAGATTCTTAAAGGAAGGAAGGACAAATTGAAATCACAGCTTCAAAAATGTTCAAATGCTCTATTTAGGAATTTTGGTCTTTCTCACACTCTTTTTTCTTTATTTTTTTAAAAAAATTGACTCTTACTCAAATTTTACATAATTAATGCCTGAAAATGTTTTTTTTTTAAGAGTATTAAGAAAAATAGAAAGGTTGACAGGACAATTTTATGGGTTGGAAATAACATGTCTGGTCAACCTTTTCTAGAATACTCTATTTGGTTATTTTCTATTTGACTATTTTAGTCTTTTTACACCTCCTTCACTTTATCTTCTGCCTAAGCATGACTCTAGCTCCATTTTAAATAGTTTTAAGTAGTCTAAAACTCATCAAAAACCTCCCAAAGCCTGTGCTCCATCAATGGCTACCAAATCAAGTTAGAAAACTAAGTTTCTTAATTTATCTTCTTATATTTTTAAAGCAAGTTAGTGACTTTCTCATTTTTATTACAAGTAAGTTAAAATTTGCCACATTTCTTATATATTTGGTTTATATTTGAATAAGTGTGTTTATAGTGTTTTTGAGTTTGGTGGTGGTGGAAGAGAAGAAGTTTGGAATTAGTATAGTATGAAATATGATGTTGTCAGTAATTGAGGCTTTAGAAGGAGTTCATTCATACAGACTGATTTCATTATTTCTTGATGATTATTAGGTTTATAAATGTTAATTAACATCCTAATATTTATGTTTATGATGAGAATTGAACCATGAATGATGTTTTAAATCTTAGTCGAGATGGAGGAAATATTGATGTCTTAATGGGTTTTATGAAGTCCTTATGTAAATGAATTATGTTTATAAGGAGAAATGGCATTAAATTGAGTTCATTGATTATTAATGATTAATTAGATATTAATTAGTGTCTTAAAAATCATGTTTAATAAGAGAATTAGGCTTCATTGGTGTTTTTACACCTTAGTTGAAGAAAAGATAATATTGATGCAGTATACAACTAGAGCTTTGAAAGGTATTTATGTAAATGAATCGATTACATAAATTCTTTATGATTATTAATTTTTTAAATGTTAACTAGCATCCTAATATTTATGTTTAAGATGATAATTAAAGCTTGAATAGTGTTTTACACATTTATTAAGGTGGAGGAAATATTTATGTCTTAATCAGCTTTATGAAGTCCTTATATAAATGAATTATGTTTATGAAGAGAATTGATGTCAAATTGAGTTTCTTGATATTTTTTGACAGTCTAGACCTTATGATTAGTGTTATATGTGAATGGAGGAGATGTTCTTCATTTTGTTAAGGTACGACAATACATGAATATCTTTATGAGTATATGGATAGTTTATGATGACAAATGAATATATTGATGAATTTAGGAATATAAATTGATGACTATGAAATGAGTTAATGTAACATCCCTATCCACATTCATTTGTATTATCACATGAATATATTCATTGTATAAATAATATGAAACCCACATGAACATATGCATTGGATGAATAATCATTTAGACATGTGAATTGTAAAAGCACAACAATGACACTTGCACTGTTGCATTTGGAGACACTTTAACATATCTGTAGTGTTTGTATAGTTGCATGACAAATTGTTTTATGTTGTGTGCATGTTATAGTATCATAAATACTGGTGTTTTAGAGCTTAATTAAAAGTATAAGGAGCATCTAGGAATTAGGAGATGCATGGAAGTGCTTAAGGAGTGAAGAATAGGGACTAAAAGCAAAACTTTTAACTTTCAACCAATAGGAAACCAGCCCCTAATCTTTTGCTTTATTTAAAATAGAATACAAACCATTAGGGTCTGTTAATAAAGGAAAAGGATGAAATACGACAGAAAGAGGAATGAAAGAAAGAAAGAAAGAAAGAAAGAAGAAGAAGAAGAAGAAGTAGAGGGAGAAGAGTGAGCTACCTAGGACAGAATCATAAACTTTTCTGATTCTGGGATAATAGGTAAGTTAATTTATCTTATTCTCAACTGAAATTAACCTCTCATAACATGTTAATCATACATGGTTAGGGAGAATGATGGAGTAATTGAGGTAGATCTCTTGGATGGAAGTTGTAATCCAAGAGAACAAGAGCTTATTCTGTCAGTTTTGCTGTTAGCGCAAAATTTTGCACCCATAATTTTGTAACCATAGAAGAAGAGTTAGGGAAAGTGCAAAGTACAAAAGTTGTAGCTTTATGTCTCATATAAATTCTTGTGAAGTAGTTTTTCTTGATTATGTGTGTGTGAGGAGATATGGCTCCTTCAGTAGGGCTGGGTCACATACGAACCGAGATGATCTTAGTCTTTTGTTTTCTTATAATTTGATGGCCTTATATTCTGATTTTGACAAAGTGCAAAACATAAAATTTATAGGTTTTAACCCCTATAAATAATTGTGAATCAGTTTTGATTGATTTGTTATGTAGAAAGAGTTATGGTTCATTGATTGGGATTGACCCTATACCGAGATGAAACCCCACCTTTCTTTTCATTCTATTTTCCAAGAATTTGATGGGCATAGATTCAGAATTTAATAATGGTCCAAACTTGAAAGTTATATATTTATGTCTGGTCTACATACTTATGAAATATTTTTACCAAATCCAACATGGTTGTTAAGATATTGTCCCTTTATCATGACTGTTCATCAACATATTACAAACTTGCTCACCCTAAGATTAGTCCTTTGTTTTGGTGACCTTATATTGAATTAGTTAATGAGTAAAACATGAAAAATTTCCTTTACATGTTTTGTAACTGATGATTAATGATTATTAAAACTGGATTTGTACAATTTGAGATATACCTAAGAATGTAAGACTTACTCAGACTGAGATGACATTGCAACAGGGCAAAATTCAAAAAATTCACCACATATTTTGTGTGTCTGATATTGGCTTCAAATTTGAATATGTTATGTGCTTATGTGTCTAGTTTGTTTGAAAAAAATCATGCTATTTGGATGAGTATATCTGGAGTTATCACTATGAGAGTATGGCAAGCTCAGGTTGTCATACAAGGAAAATATGTATAAACACTAGATCCACTTGCATGAATCATGCCATAGTTGCATACCAAACATTCATAATCATTTTCACATTCTTATAACCATGTATGTATCGAATTTTAGGATCTCAAAACGTTGAGGAAGCCCTAAAAAGAGAATCAAACCCACCATAAAGGTTGTCACATCAAAAGGTGAGTAAAAACCATAATTGGATTCAATGTGTGTGTATAATAATTTTATAATATAATTATGTTCTATTACATGTATATGTGATTGAATTATTACATTTTATATGTGAATACAAGTTAACTGAGAATCATATGCTCTTGATGATTACTTGGTATAGCACTTGTGAATGAGCACTTGCACATGGAACTAAAAGGATGTCGTGATTGGCTTGTCAAACATTTGCAAATCACATGGAAGATGGACCAATAGGTCTAATTGGCACATGTTATTGATCAAATGAATCACGTGTTATATGTTGGCCAGTAAAATCAAATGACACTTGAATTACATGAATACTCGAAAGCAGTGTTTGCCTTGCAAGGTCACGATAAAAATCAATCCATTGCATTTGCACTTGCATAGTTAATGGTTATACTTGTAATACATCCTGATGATAATTACTTGTTGGTTGTGACCTAAAAATCTGATTATTGTTTATATTCATTGAGTCGTGACTCACCGAATTGTAATTATATTTTTCAGATACTAAAGCATGACATTTGGACATCTTGGTGCATAAAGTTTTGCATAGAGACACATGGACCATAAGTTGTCGGTTGATTTCCAACTCTCTCTCCTTGTGTCATGTACATACATTTAGATAGGAACCAGTTTATGGTCACTAGTCTTAGCATTAGTTAACATATATGTACATTAAATACATGTTGGATTGTGAATGTATGATGGATAAACCTTTATGCATATGTATTTTCAGACATTAATGCTATGAGTTTTGTAAATAAAAATGGTCATTATAGTGTGGTATCAGAGCAGGGATAGGTTCCATAGGGACATACATATGAACATGACATGACTTT